>JAJEJO010049989.1:0-22936 GCA_020662805.1 Glaucomys volans | reverse complement strand
TGTGCTTCCTGACATTGTGTTCCCAGAGAGCTCCCTGACTTTCTCTCACAGGTTCCCTTTTTTTTTATTTTTTTTTTTTTTTTTCCTGAGCAGCCTTTGAGGGTTTTGTCTTCCACCAAAGCCAAAGGAGAGAATTTGAAGATTGGGCTCAGTGTCATTAAATGTTACCGAGGAAGCAGGTAAGAAGATGGCAGCATGATAGGATGCATTTGGAAATTCAAGGAGCATTTATGATCAAGAGCATGGTTCCAGCAGAGTGTGTGTGTTTGTGTGAGGTGGGGGAGACATGAGGCTGCAAGGAGTTAAAGCCTAAAAACAAACTACAGATAGATTTTATTGGAGTTTGCCAATCAAAGGAAGAGAGATGGGGCTGCCTAAGACAGATGCAAAGTCAAAGGAAGGTTTCTGTAAGTGTCAGTATGGAAAACGCTTGTGTGACTAAATCACAGGAGAGAATTAGGAGGGAGTAGCGAATGGCTGTGCAGGGGAGAGAATTAATCGGACGTTAATGGATATACCGCTGATAGTACTGTATACTGTCCTAGATTTGTGCAGAACACAGACTTTTGTATGTGCTCCCTACAACTTTTTCCCTGAAATCAGAAATGCTAACTTCATACAACATTCAAGTTATAGGGGAAGAGAACACCTAGCCATTCATTTTACTCCAAGAGAATCACAGAATAGTTTTTCTTAATAAATTATTTTGTCAAATCTTAAAATAGAGAAAAGACATTAGTATAATAGTAAATAAATAGGTAATACTTTGGTCTCACCTAACTATTGCTGCCTAAAAATACCACCCTAACATTTGGAAATTGAATACCATAAAGACTCCTGTCCCTATGGATTGGAGTGGGCCATCCTTTTGGTACAGGATATGTTCACCAGCACAGAAGTTGTTGAAGCTTGTTGTTAAAGGATATTCCGAGAACTTAATTTCCAGCCTGAAACCATGCTTTTTAGAGGTCAGTAGGTGGGGATGAGAGTTCCTGCCCTCTGATCATTTTGTCTTTCTGGTGACCAGCTCCACTCTGAGCTAAAGGCCCCACCCTAAGTCACCTCATTAGCATTAATTCAGATGTGATGGGAAGAGCTTCATTCTGAATAACAAAAGATGCTGTTATCACTCAGGAAGTTCTGATTTTAGGATGTCTGTACCAGGCACTGAAGACCAAATATATTTCTTATTAGAAATATGTGTGAGTGTGAGCGTGCGCATGTGTGCATGCACATATATACCTAATCTTATTTTTAGCACAATATTAATGGCTCAATAATATAATTAATTGCCTTCAACTCAGAAATGACAAATAGACAATATTTAAGTTCAAGATACTTTGCTGTACATTTGGTAACTTAAAAGTCCAAAGAAATGCACAACTTCTATCCCTCTGAGTGTGGATGAAGACTTTTTTTATTTTTCATGGAAATGTCACTTTAGCAGTTTTATTTATTTATTGGTACTGGGGATGGAACCCAGGGATGCTTTACCACTGAGCTATACCCCAAGTCTTTAAAAAGCATTATTTCAAGGCAGGTTCTCACTAAATTGTCCAGGCTGGCTTTAAACTTTTGATTCTCCTGCCTTAACCTCCCCAGTCTCTGGGATTACAAGCATGTGCCACTCCATCTGGCCACTTTAGCAGCTTTAGAGAAACACATATTTCTAAAATTAGAAATGAATTTTCTAAGAATTTGCATTTGGACATCAAAATGAAAAAGAACAAATGCCTATTCAACCTAGGAAAATTGGACTATTAATATATGTCAATATTAGATGCTGGGGTAATATTCTAAGTGAAAAATAGTCTTTTTACTTTGGTTAGTGGTTTGATAAAATGGGGAAAATTACATATAAAATGGAAGCAATTCAAACAAGTTTGGATTTAGGCAAACAGTAAGGTACATTTGAATTTTTGAGAGTCATTCAAGAAAAAGTTAAGAACAAGCCACCATAGAGAGAGCCAGAAAGAAAAAGACAAACCAGTTTATCATTCTGCAAAATTAGCCCTTGCCAAGAGACAGTTTGTAAATATATTCCTAATGGGGTTTTTAAAGCACCCAAATAAAATCGAGGTGATGACCAGGCAATGTCCCAGGGATTGGCATCAAAAGAAAACTGAAATTCAATAGTAGCACATCCAGCTAAGAGCTTTGGGTCTCTTGGCTGGAGACATCCCTCTGTGAGTTGCTACTTATTGACACTATCCATTAAGAGCAGCCAGCTCTACTTGTTCTGATTTCATGGCCACTTGGCAATCTTTTGCCTCCCATTGTAGACTGCAGTGGTGGGAATGTGCTGACCAGGAAACATGGATGTTTTTGGCATCAATGTCTGTCAGTGTAATTGACATTCTTGTTTTCAGCTGGTTCTTCCAAGCCTGATCACTTCTGGGAGCACTAACAATCAAGTTTCTAGACCTATCATATAAGTGCTAGACCTAGTCCCTGAATCTGGTGATCCCTAATCCGAGTTCTGTGACACACTTTGTATGGAAGCAGCTGGTTTCTGGGTCGATGGCAGTAATAGTTATAACAACAACTTTTCTGAGTCCTAGCACGTGGCTTTACTACTGAGCTACATGCCGATACTTTATTTTATATATATACATATATATATGTATATATATATTTTTAAATTTTATGTATTTACTTATTATTTATTTATTTATTTATTTATTTATTTTGAGAGAGGGCCTCACTGCTGACACTGGCCTGAAACTTGCAATCTTCCTGCCCCAGTCTCCTGAAATTGCATCCTGCCTCAGCCTTCTGAGTCACTGGGAGTACAGACATGTGCCACTGTGCCTGGCTTTCTAGCATATATTCTATCTAACATGTCATTATATCACCAGCTATTTTTTATATTGCTAATCAAGAAAATATGAATTCCCTAGAACCAAATTTTCTTTTACTCGTTCTCTCACCTGAGAGATAGCATGGCTGTGCCTTTAATATGTATGAAAATGAGATTAAAGGTATTGGTAGCTTTCCTTCTGGAATTTTCATGCTATTGGTTTATTCAGTAATTGTTGTAGTGGGAAGTAAAGTTTGCTTATTCCATGTGAGGATCCTTCTCTTTTTTAGTTTATATAAGCTAAACATTATCAGAAATATTGTATATACTCTGAATTCTTAGAAATTCCAGGGAGTGTACTTGGAGGCAGTGTTTTTATCCTCCTTTATGATATTTTATTGTAGTGAAAAAATGTGCAAGTATAAAATTAAATAAATGTCTTTACGGATCTGTCATTTATTCAAAATAGCATAATGTACACCTTATCATTTATGAACATTTGTGTTGTCATTTTTTAAAAAAATTAGTTTTAATTATTCGATATAATTTGTGTTTCTTTGTGAACCAATATTTACATTTAAATAGAACTCTATAATGATTTATATTACAGTTCATTGAGACAAATTTAATATTGGACAGTCCATTTAGGAACACATCCTAAACAGACAAATTGTAATGGATAAAATTATTAACAGTGGTATTAATTTGAAAATAAACTTGATAATAATAGTTATTATAGACAAGTGGTGACCAGTGAAATAAGGTTAGTGGCTGTGGACACTTTTGTTGTGGAGCAAGTATAAAATTCTTTTAAGATGACACCTCGTTAATTACACCAATGTGTATAAAGGAATTCACTCTGGGCTAACCTCTCAAAAATTGTCTTATTCAAAGTTTATGCTGGAACAATTGTGCATTTTTTTTTACAATTTTGCATTTTAAAAACACATCTGTATCACTCGCCAATCCTGCTATTGATCTAATAATAAATCAATATCATTTAATACCACTTAGAAAAGAAATATAAATATCCAGCCAGATAAAAGTAAACAACTTTAGCAACTTTACAAATTTTTAAATTTTATTCTTTCAATAAATGTGATAACACTTTTAGGAAGTAGGAAGGTTTCATTTTCACCAAGACTAGACAGACTCAGACAAGTTACAGAAGGCAGCGATTCAGTTGCATTTAGAGGAACTTCAGTCAGCATTCTTCTGTATCTACCATGCCACCAGGTTTAGCATGCCCACAATAAACCATCCTCTCTATCTGGTCATTATCAACCTTGCATTTGAGATTGTTAGATTCAATTGAATTTAAAAAAGGAAAATATCTAGTAGCTACCAGTGTTCTAAACCCATTCACTGCTCATAATGGACCACTGGTAAAGTTATAATAATCCATGTGGCTATTTCACTTTAATCTTAAGTTGTTCATGAAAAGAATTTACTATAACTGCTTTTTAAAAAATTCTGTAAGGAGTGTGCTAATGTGTTCTTGCTTATATTCCCATAAAATCTAAATAACTGTGTAGTTTAAAACAGATATCAGCTTTTCTGAATATAATCTTGCATTGTCAGTGCTATGCACCTATGCATTTACATTTAAGTAGCCCTGGGTAAAGTTTCCTGCTTGTGTCCCTATTTTATTTCTGAATCCTTTTCTTTTTAAAAAATCTAGTCCACAAAAACAGAGGGTTGTGACTTTCATAAATTTAAGCCAAAAATAATCCATAAACATGTTGTAATGAAATAATTCTGTTTTTTAAAAAATGAAGACAAGGTGATGTAAATTAATTCTATTCAGATTTCAATCCATATTTCTTTGATTGTATATAACATCAAAAAAAAATTTTTTTTTTTGATGGGCAGGTAGAGCCAGAAGTACCTTTAACTCTTTCTGTGCTGGTAACATTTTCATGTTTATAACACTGAGACCTAGGACCTTTTAATAAGTAAACACAATTGGGGTTACACTGTGGTAATTGAAGCAATTTCCCTTCATAAAAATTGGAGGAGAGGAGGAGGAAGAAGGGGAGGAGGAGAAAAAAATAGCACTGTATTCCTGTGAATAGCAGGGAGGGGGAACTCTCATCTCTCCCCCTCCTTAACTGGGTTCCACTCAAATTTCTTTTTTCTTTCTTTATTTTCTTGGTACTGGGGATTGAACAGGGGCACTTAAATACTGAGCCGCATCCCAACCCTTTTTATTTTGTTGAGACAGGGTCTCACTATATTGCTGACACTGGCTTTGAACTTGCGATCCTCTTGCCGTAACCTCCCAAATTACTGGGATTACAGGTGTGCGCCTTTGCCACTGGCCCACTCTAATTTTATACAGTCAGATGAGCAAGTATCCAAACGTGGTACCTCCAGCTGTATTCCAGAAGTGCATCACAACTCTGCAAGGTCTTAGCACAAACATGTTAAAGTGGGATGAAAATAAGTACCACTTAATTAGACCTACTTTAAATGGTTTTCTCTGTTTACCACTGCGTTGTGGGTTTTTTTTTTTTTTTTTTTTGCCTTAAACCTCTTTTTCTAAAATGTTAGAGCACAAGGCATGGTTTGAATGGTGTTTGCATTTTAAGTATCTGCGACTCTCCTCCTTAATTTTAAAAATGCATTAGCAAAGAGTTTTTCATTTCTCTCTTCAAGAGCAACACCACATTATGTTTCTAACAAATGACCAATCTTGCTTAAAAAATGAGTTTTCAGTTTTGGTTTTATAGTCAATAGTAACACAGAAAGATCATTTTAGGTGTTGCTATTATTATTCATGTCAAATTACTGAATTTCTTGCTGGAAGGAACAAACACATGCTTATTTTCCTTATTCTGTACCCATTCGCTATTATCTGCATGCTAGACTTTATACACAAGACTCCCCAAGGAAAGAAAAATTTATTTAAGGTCACTAGGCATCTGAAGTCTTTAATTAACAGCTACTTTAAACCATAACCAAAAAATAAACGATTTAACAAGTTCTCCCAAACGTAGGGACAATGATATGTGACAGGCCAAAATGAGCCAGTAGGGACTTCAAATTCCACTAGAAACTGACTAGCTCTGGTTGCCTGCTTAGTCCCAAGCAGCTAGGACCTCCTCAGGCTTCTTTCCACTTGCGAAGAGTATTCTTTTATTTTGAAATGGTATCCGGCAACGCATGTGTGGCAAAGTCAAGAGCGGGAAAGGGGCATCAGAGAAGAGGCTGCAAAATCCGACAGAGCATCAGGACAGGGGTATCCGGAGGGGAGAAAATGTTCTGCAGGTGAACAAGAGCCCGTATGAAGCAGCGGTAAGCGCCCCGGGACACGTTGCGGAGGACGGGGGTGGAGGGCAGGAGGAAGCCAAGGTTTGAAGAATCCTGTCCAGGGAGCCACTACGGAGAAAGCCGCATCTGAGGAGCGAGCCGCGGCCACCTCCCGGCACGGGAAAGCCCGGACCTTGGCTGCCCAGCGAACCGGGGCTTCCCCGGGCACGGAGCTGCGAGCGAGGCAGGTGCGGCGCGAGCATGCGCGCGGGCGGCGGGTGGGGGGCGGGGGCGACTCCCCTTCCCCGGGCGCGCGCCCTCCCGCCCCTCCCGCCGGGCACCGCGGGGCCAGCGGCGCGGCAGCCTGGGCCGGCCCAGCCTCCACGCTCCGGCTCGCCCCCTCCGGTGGCCGGCTCTGCGGTGCGGGCCGGTGCTGCTCCGCTCCGCTCGGGGTAAGGAGAACGCCCACCGCCGGTGCGGGCTGGTCGGGAGCCCGCGTGGGTGCCCTGGCCGCCGCTGCGCCGGGTGGCCCGGGGCCTCGGACGACCCAGGGGCGTGTGCGTCTCCCGTGGCGAGGGCCGGGCCGCGGGGCGTTGGCGGTTAGGGCTCGCCTCCGCCCCGCCAGCTCTTTCTCTTTCTCTTTCGCCGCCCCGGTCCCTGCGCGAGGCACTGCCTCACTTGCCGCCCACTTTGGACGGGTGCGGCCGCCGCAGAGCCCCTGCTACTCTGTCCGCCCAGGGCCAGGCCGAGTGTCAGGCGTGGCCACCAGGGTGGGCGTCCGGGGGCCACTCCCGGGGTCGCAGCCGTCCCCAGGCACCGGGCGCTGTGCGGTGGGCGTTTGGCTTTTGTTTCCTCTTGGGGCCGAAGCCCCCTCTGCCCTCCCGTCCTCCTTGGCGGACAAGTGCCATGTGCCGGCTCTGGGGAACGCCCGTTCATCCCACCGCCCCTCGCTGCTGGTCTTCCTCTCCGGAGTTCTGCCTGGCCCTGCCCCGGGTGCGGAGCAAGGGAGCAGCATACTTAGGGCGGACGTCCCGCCGGTGTGGGACGGTTGCTAACTAGCCTGCGTCCCAGCGCGGGATGTGCGACACCAGCGCCCTGTCTGCTATAGCCCTCGCCTGTTCCCTTGGCCTGGCCTTCTTGGGTCAGCATGTTATTGGTGGAGACACACCTGGCTAGAGCCACAGCTACCTTGCGCGATTGGTGTGAATGTTTTCTTGAGGTTGAATTCCCGGTGGGTTTTGTCCCCTGTCTTTGGTTAAAGTCACTGGTTAAAGTCCTCAGAATATGTTTTATTTGATATATGGCTCTATCCATTTAGAAGGACATTTCTTAATACACCAATTCCCTTAGAGGCTGAATTGAATAAAAGGAAGGCCTGACCATTGTTGTTGAGAAAACTGTGTGATAGATAGCTGTGGGAAGTCAGTTTGGTCACCAGTGACCTGCCCTGTTGGGCCAACACTTTGAAACTTAAGGTTTATTTGGTCTCCTGGATCCTGCAGTTGGAATTGTTCTAGAAGATGCTTGTGTCAGGCTCCAGTTTCAGTCCTTGGCAAAAAATAAGTGTAGTGAGATCTCATGGTGTTTTTTTAATCCCCTTAAATTCAAAAAAGGTTAAATGGCAAATATGTAGGGTGGGATGGAATTTGTTCTTGGTGCTTGATAATGTAAGGACTGAATGCATTTAGCTCTTCTCAAGCTGCTGAAAACTTGAGAATAAACTTCATTTATTCATACTATAGAAGTGAGAGAAAGGGTAAAAGGGAGCAATTTTGGAACATCATGATGGATTGGATTCTGCTACACTGACTTGGTGTGTAATCATTGAGTAGGAAGATGAGATTAAAACTGCTATTTTCAGATGTAAGGCAGCTGGTTGTTTGTATGGCATGTAGCCCTTGACTGTGGAATCATTGAGTCAGCACTTTGCTTGACAATTTTGAGGTCAAAAGAAGTATTAAATATGACCTACCTCTATAATAAGCTTTTGCTCTGCTGGTAGGAAGGTGATCTGGTGAAGACTGTTAAGGCAAGTTAAGGAAGTACCTTAACTTTAAAGAGAAATAGGTGTATTTTCAAGTTCATCACAAGAATCTTAAGTAGTCTGGTGTCTCTGTATTTCAGGTGCAGTGTCTGAGTGATTTGTATCTTAAATCATACTTCTGATTGATCTTTACTAGTAGTAAGCCTCCAGTGCCTGGTGTGGCACTTGACACATGATTAAGTGCTTGTTCAACAGATGTTGATAGGGCAGAATCTGTAAGTGAGCAGACTCTAAACAGGCATGGGGTGAGAAAAGCAGCAGTGAGGAACATCAGTATGATTATGAAGGAAGATTTGCAGATGGAAAAGCATGGAGTTCTTACTGGGAAGAGAAGATGAATCAGAAAACTCACATGAAGAAGTCCGTGTAGAAAGCACCAGACCCTCAATGGGGGCAGAAGGAGCCCCAACTCCTCTGCACCCCATCTATCCTTCCCATGTGTCTGCATTTGTTCCCTTTCTCTAGAGCCTAAGGAAGGACAGATTGAAAATCACTGAGAGTAGTGTTCATTCTTTTAATCAATTATTTTAATAAGGAAAGAAAGCTGCTGCTGGTGAACTGGGGGAGTTAGCAGGAGAGCCAGTTTTGGTGGTTTGGGAGAAGGGTGGAGCAGTAAGTTCAGTTTATAAAGTATAGAAAGAGACACTGAAACACCTTCATTAAAGAGGAACTGATGCCATTGGGCCAGAAGGCGGCCAGCACAATTCAGTGATTGTGCATGGGGGTGACAATAAAAAGCATGAG
This sequence comes from Glaucomys volans, assembly GCA_020662805.1. Lineage (NCBI taxonomy): Eukaryota > Metazoa > Chordata > Mammalia > Rodentia > Sciuridae > Glaucomys > Glaucomys volans. Next base: position 14,096 of record JAJEJO010049989.1, on the reverse strand, counting down.
ACAATGTGAATAAATTAGCCTGGAAAGAAAAGAGCAGTTCTGTGACTGGGCTATATCCAGGGAAGGAGGCAGAGAAGCCAGGGGGTGGTCAGCTGGGAGGAAACCTGGTGTTTCAAAGACAGTGGATGATAAGTGAAAGGGACACTGGGCCAAGTCTCAGTTGGTGATGAAAAGCCAGAACTGAGAAGATGCAGTTGAACTTGACTGTAAAGAGTTGATCATGGAATTGTGTAATACTTCAGTGTGAATGTTGGTAATGCTTTGCTTTCTGTTTTAGAAATATAGATGTCCCCATTCATTTGAACAGTGTCTTATAGTTTACAATGCATTTCTATCTTTATAGCATTGGTAAAATTGTTTTGAGGATATGTTATTGCAGGAATATACCTTCAAGTGAAGAAAACTATTTAGTTCCATTAAAAAAACCAATGTACATTTGCATTCTCTAAAAGGGTGCTTATAGCAAGCAGTGTTAAGTATCATGATTACCTTGTACTTAAGCAAAACAATGAATTAGAAGATACTTGGGAGAAATGAAACTACAATTCATTCACCCATATAAAATCATCTTTTAACATTTTTTTTGGAATAGTGGTAAAGGAGAATTTATTCTTTTATTTTGCAAGAACAAATGATTTTCCATGAGTAATGGAAAAGTGAAACCTTTACTCTGAGTCCCTCAGAGTTGTCACTGCTCTGCTCCCTGACCTGTGTGTACCTCTGGTGGAGGATGCCATCACTGCAGGGGTCCCTGCTCAGTGTCAATTCCTGAACCTTTTTTCTTCATTTTGTGTTTATTTGAGCTCATACATGAAGTGTGCTCCTAATGAGACCAGACATTTTAGAGAATGCTCGAACCTTCCTCCTGAAGATGGATGTTAAGTATGTTAAAAGTGATAAAAGTGTGGTTGCTGCCACAATTAAAAACTGATTAATGTTGTTTGGAAAGTGTTAGGTGAGGGCAGGATCATGTTAGGCAAGTGCTCTACCACTGAGCAGGATTTCTAGTCCTCATCACTTTTCTTTGTTACCATATCTAGGTAGAGAGAACTGTTTAAGGAGAGAGACAACATAACACTTTAAATTTTTTTTATTTTAGGAGATGGGATCTTACTATGACAGGCTGACCTCAAACTCTGTGTTCAAGAGCTCCTCCTGCCTCACCTCTGGAATACCTGGGACTATAAGCCCTTGCCACTGTGCCCAACACAACATTTTTATATACAGTATTTTGGTATGCAAGATATTATCATGGCTTTTAAATTAAAATAGCTTTTTAGATTTAAATCATTGTTGACCTACTCGCTATAGTTTTGAGTGGGGGAACAAGTCAAAGAACTTAATGAGGGTGAGCCATTTTTGTTGGGTGTCCACAGTGTCAGTTGTGTGCTGTGTGTGGGGGCAACCATTTAGACATGAGCTCTTGACTCTGTGGAGGTCCTGTAGTCCAGTGAGGGCCAGACACTAACTGATCACCTGAATAAACTTGAGTGCAGACTGGAAGTACACTTCAGGAAGACCGGCAGGAGTGTCTGATTTGGATTTGCACGTAAACAGACCTCTGAGAATGAGCAGCCCCTAGCCACAAGGGGATTAGGGCAGTAAAGATGAAGCAGAGGGAAGCATGGCAAAGAGCTTGAGGTGAGAAAGGGCTCACCAGGAGGGACTGGTCTGTGGGGAGAGTGGCTGGGGCTAGTCAGGTCCCAAGCATGAGGACTGCATTTTATTTCCTTTGCCATAGGAAAGCTTTATGTTGGTAAAGTCCCACTCTAGCTGCCATTGCAGAATTTGGGCAGGTGGCAAGAGCAGTTAATGACACCATGGCAATTGTCCAGGTGGGAGTCAGTGTGCTTGGAGAGGGGAAGGTGTGCGGGGAGACAGGTGGAAGTAGATGGACTTCAGGAATATTTTGGAGGTAGAATTTACAAAATTGCTGATGGATTAGAGGACAGAGGAAAGAATTCAGGACTACTTCCCTAATCTCTAACCTAAGAAGCTGGGTGGATTTTGGAGATGGGAAAGACTGAGGAGAAATAGACCAGGTAACTTGAGTTTGACTACAAGTCATAATGGATAACAGGGTATTTTTAAGGAGACAATTTGGTGTGTTTATGATGTATGTCAAGCACTCAGCATTGTAGTAGGCATGTGGAGTTGGACTTTGACAGGTGTGAGCTTTCTTCCCTTTTCTGTAGCTTTTGGGTTTTGGTATTCTGCTTAGCTCACATCACTCCTGATAGATCTCCTGAATACAAACACCCAACTTGCCTATAAATGGGCAGCTTGCACCCAAATACATGTGGTTTCTGAGCCTGACATCAAGCAGTTTTCATGGTGGCATTTTCAGTCCTGACAGGAAGGTCTAAAATCGTCAGATATGCCACTTGGACCTTTTAATACTCAGTTTCCCCTATGTGGTGTCCCAACACTGATCCTGATTACTGAAACCCTCCAAGTTCTTAAAGGGTCTCAGGCCTGCAGTTATAAATCATTGCTTATTCTTCATGGTTGTTTTTTTTTTGTGGCTGCATCAGACTTAAAAATGGAACCAGTATAGTGATGCACACCTGTAATCCCAACTGCTCCAGAGGGTGAGGCAGAATGATTACAAGTTCAAGGCCAGCCTGGGCCATTTATTGAGACCCTGTCTGAGAAGAAAAAGAAAAAGGACTGGGTGAGTAGCCATTGGTAAAGCCTTTGCAGGGCATTCCAGATGCCCTGGGTTTGATCCCAGCACTGCCAAAAAAAAAAAAAAAAAAAAAAAAAAATCTTAAATGACAGCATTTTAACATTTTAACAGTGGTCATCATTGTTTTGGGGATTTCTTTCTATAAAAAAACCAAGGTCTGTGTAAATGGATCTAGGTTAGCCACTGATGCCAGTTCAAAGCTTAGTTCATCTGTGAGCAGATGCTTTGCCCTTGGCCATGGGAGGTACTCTGGCCTGGTGATTTTGGCAGATGGGTTATGACCTAAATCTAAATTTGAACGTGTAAAGGAAGGTAATTGAGTGAAGTAGGCAGAAGAAAACTAGTCTTCTTTGTAAGATCAGGCTGGGGTAAGCTGATCAGACAATGGAAACCAGACAGCAGGCAGGCCAGATATAAACAAAGAACAAACTTTATTAGGAGATGCTCTTGGGCAAGGTTCACAGGTCCAGCAGGGTGCTAGGCCAGAGAAGTCGCACGTGGCATCTATGCCGCTGGGTTTTTCTAACCCCAGGGTGGGGGAGGGGAGGCTCGAGAAGTCCTTGTCTTCCTGGGATTGGCTAGAGTTGTCAGTGCCTAATTGGTTACTACTTTGGGCATGCACAGGTTACATTGTTTCACTGCGCATGCGCAGACTGCTTGATGCCCCGCCCCCCCCCCCCCCCCCTTTAGTATCCCTGAATCCTGGGAATAGCTCCTTCGTTTGCTTGAAGGATAAATTGTTTCTCTGCACGTGCAGGTTGCTTGATGCCCTGCCCCCATCGAGTCGCCTTGCACCGGCCTAACATTCTTGAGCTTGCTTTTATTGTTTCTCACCTTTTAAAACTGAACATTAGTATTTTTCTACTACAATAATTAAGTATAAGGAAAGTGAGAGAAAAATCCCCAAAGTGCTAAGGTAACAATAGGAAGCAGTAGAGAATATGGCAAACCAGAAATTTTTCATGTTCTAAAGGAAGTAGCTATTATTAAAACACAACGTACATATTAAAGAAAACCAACTTGGAATTCAGCATTTAAAAAATATGAACTCTCTCTACTTAAAATATTAACTAATTTTATTTTTTTATTTTTTGGTACTGGGGATTGAACCCAGGGGCACTCCACCACTGAGCCACAACCCCAGCCCTATTTTGTATTTTATTTAGAGACAGGGTCTCACTGAATTACTTAGGGCCTTGCTAAGTTGCTGAGGCTGGCTTTGAACTTGCAATCCTCCTGCCTCAGCCTCCCAAGTGCTGGGATTACAGGCGTGTGCCACTGCACCCGGCCTATATTGACTTATTTTATAGGACACTGTTAAGATAAATAGTGTGTCTACTTACCAGATGGGGTTTGTGGTCTGCTCTTTTACAATTGTAGGGTCAGTTGCATAATTAACTGAATGGACTTCATTTTTGATCAAGTGGTTTTTCTTGTTTGCCAGGCATGGATGCCATTCTTACTTTTTATGCTATAGAGTTTAAGCACACTTAAACTGACTTTTTATGCCACTGATTCCTGCCCTTTTAAGTAACTTAAATCTGAGAGTGGTGAATGGAAAGCTGGACTGAGCCCTGCCACTCTGTAAGCACATTCTGGTGTGGGGAGGTAGTTAAAATTTGGGCACAGCTGGATTTGTAGCACTTACCTTCATGTTTCTAAAGACCCCCACCCACCATATTCCCATTGTAAAGTGTTTTCACCAGTTTTCTGATGGTTTGTGCAGCATATAGACACTGTTTTTGTGTGAGTGGGCTTTTGCACATTTTACCTGCCTTTGCAAATTTTCCCTTTCCAGAAGCCTCATGTGCATCTCTAAAAGTGAATCATACCCGTTTAACAGCATGCTTTCCTACTGTGTTCTCCAGAAAGCTTTTTGGGTTAAGCAAGGGCTTGTAACCACATATTTTCAAAGCTTTGCAATTGCCTGACACGTTTTAGATGCTCAGTAAGTGAAGCTCGAATGATTTTGAGTCAGTTTGTGACAGCACCTATAAGAACAAAAATTTTCAGTTCCTAACGTTTTGGGATTCTGTGAGTAACCAGCTAAGACTTTGAGTTTAATTGAAAATGTAAGCAGTAATTTTTTAGCCCTTCCTTTTATTCGTATTATGGTCACACATCAAAGAAAATAAAAGGTAGGTTCTACTGTTTTTGCTTTGTGGCAAAGAGTATTCTTCAATTCTCTGTAATTGCACTTTTAGTGCAATTATATAACTATCTTCCTCATACAGGTAAATTATCAAAGGTGCCAGCAGAGCACCTCCAAGTCTATATTTTATTCACACCATTTCTGAGAATGGTTAGAATAAAAAATTTTTTTTTTCGAAAATTTGCCCTTTCTCTTCCAAAACTGAGTTTGCTGTGAGTTTGTTTCTAGAAGATTTGTGAATTTTTGGGGGGCAACTTTTCACATCACAGGTTTAGGGTAGGGGCTGTGCAGGTTAACAAATGGAGTATTTGCAGGGGCTAGCCCACTTCTGGGTGCTGTGGGGGTCTTTGTTTTTGTGTGAATGGACACCCACCCACTTTATTACAGTAGACCACCAGTAATCTTTAGGGTCACTCTCTTTCACTGAGGATAAGGAGGATGAGGATAAGGAGGATGTCAGCCTTTTCAGAACTGGCTTGCATCTGCATCCAGAACAAACAATGCCTGCCGCTATGGACTGAATGTTGAGAGGACAAAGACAGAAAAGGGAAAGGTACAGTTCTGTATTGATCACCAACATTATGCATGAAGTGCAAAGTTAATAGGTGTGCTTTTAAATTGTGTTCATGTCCAAGTTTGTTTTCTTTCATATTTCTAGGACTTTCAACTGAATACCTATAATTTTTGTGATAGTGAAATGAAGTGATAATGAAGAAGCTTCTGCTGCCCCATGTTTAGCAATTTTATATATATATATATATATATTTTTTTTTTGTTGTTGTTGTTATACATTTAGACCTAGTATTTTGAATTTTAGGTAGTTTAGAAATAATCTAATTCAGGGTTTCTCAGTGTTGGTACTAATTTTTGTTGAAGAACCCTCCTGTGCATTCTAGGTTTCTGAACTCCACCCACTAGCTCTCTGGGTTCTCCTTCTTCCTTAGTTGTGATGACTTTGAATGTCTCCATACATTTCCACATATCACTTGGGAAGGGAGCAGAGAGGCAAAATCACCCCAGGTTGACAACTGCTGATTTAACTCAGCCTATTTTGCAGATGATAAAACAGAGGTCTGGTATATTAGGCAAGGTTTCCAAAGTCAGAAGTCATCATGTCAGAATAGGAATAAAAAAGCCAATTATCATAGGTGGTACAAGCCTGTGGGAGGATGAAGCAGGAGGATGACAAATCTGAGGCCAGCCTTGGCAAGGTCCAAGACCCTCAGCAACTAAGTGAGATCCTGTCACAAAATAAACAAGGACTGGGGATGTAGCTCAGTGGTAAAGCTGCCCTGGGTTTAATCCCTCTTAGCCTCCCTCCCCCACCATAAGCTAATTATTTAACTTGAGGGAATTTCTTATCAATTCAAACTTACTTTCTTTTGTAAAATTAAAGTTTTTATGACAATATAGCCCTTGTTTATGACAGTGCCATGGCAAGTGCCATTATTGCTCACCAAGCTATAATAATTTGTTCTATTAATAAATAGTAGTTTGAAGAACTGATTTGCTTACCTTTATCCGTCTGAGTGATGGCAGGGTTGGAACTGACTGTACTTTTCAGAGCCCCCAGTACATGGGTTTTTCTATGACATTTTGCTAACCTGTGTTTTCATATCCAATTTGTTAGTACCATTGTGTTCAATAGCTTGGCAAATTTTACTCTAGAGTAAAATTAAGTGCTTGCATAATTGGGAATTACGAAGTCAATAACAAAAATACCTGCTAAATAAGAGTATGTTCTTTTATTCCATAAACATTTATTTAGTGTCTGCTTTGCCAAGGCTGTGCTAGGCCTTGGGGTATAAGGGATATGAGAACTAGCCAGACCCCAAGACTCTGGTCTTCCTTCACAACCAGAGATGTAGATTCAAGTTTGAGGTGTTTTCTTGTTGTTATGGAATGCTTCCCAGTTCGTTTGTGCAGTTATTCCTTCAGCAGCATTACTGAATATGTAAGATGCACTCTGCCTCTTCTGCCTAGGAAGTGCTCATGCTGCTGGCAGTGAAGCGGGAGGGTGGGGCTGCTGTGCAGTGGGCCCTCAGACTCTAGGAGGGACTCAGGCCTGTGAAGTGTCAGGGCCTGTGCTAGGAACAGTCAGGGAGTGAGTGTGCTTCCTGAAAGAGAGCTAGGACCTCCTTGTCAGGTCCCTGATTGACAAGCTCCATTGTCCTGCCCCACCAATGGTGCCTCAGTAGCTACCTGTGGAAAGTGATACAGAAGTGGCAGGGCCCTCACCTTCATGGCAGCTGTAGTCTTTGTCAGTTGGATCATGTAGTGCTCCCTTTGGAGACCGTGTGTTAATGGGTGTAAGAAAAGGTGCAAGTTTTAATCAGCCCCTTGTAGAGATGAGCACACCTTCCCTGCTTGTGTTATTTCAGTTTACATATGTTATTGTTTACATAGCCCCTGTTGGCATATGGCACAAAAGGAAGATTTGTTTCACTTTTTGGAAATTGACAAAACTCTGCTTGCCTTTGAATGTTCTCATTGAGTATTCTAATGCAAGTGGAGATAGTAAATTCAGGATAGTACCTAAACCTTTATGTATGAATGTTAAAAAGTTCTCCAAGATATCCCCAGCCTTAAGTATCTAAAAATGATAGTCAAAACTGGAATTAAAAAGAAATAGCTTGTAAATTATTTTGAGAGATGATTTAATTCACTTACCTTCTTTAAATTATTCCAAATGTTATTCATTTCATTTCAATGTTTCTATCATAAACATCCCTTTTATATTCTTTCTTATCATTATACTTGCCTATAGGTCATGAGGGTCTTCTTTCTGGGACTAAAAATTAAACATTCTTTTAAAGAGGGGAAAGTAAATTAAGCTTTTTATCTTTGTTATTCTGGGAGCTTAAACTGCCCCCACTCCTGGGAATACAAATAAGAAACTTAAAAGAACTAAGGGGTATCTGTCACCTGTATTCCTTTTTCATGTAGAATATTGAACCTAAGGTAAAAAGAACTAAGGTAGAAGAGTCTGAATGTTTGTACATCAGGGCTTCCTAAGTCACCAGACTCATAAAAATATATTTGTGGCATCTCCCATAGATACTGAAATGAAATTAATTGATGAATAGCTTGCTTTGTATAGGTAAATGTAAAATCAATATAATGTGCATATAAAATAAAATGGAGAAGTTAGTGGATTGTGATTTTTAATGAAATGACATTTGTTTCAAAATGTTTATAGACACAGTTTGCCCAGAGAATGCAATGAGTCAATTGGTGCTTATCTCCCTGGCATAGTGGCGTGGCCAGGGAAAATACCAACTCACTGGACTGTGTCAGGAAGGATAGTCTTCAAGCAGCATCATGCTCACTGACATTATTTTCTGAAGTGGTGAACAATCTGATGAAGTTCTGAACAAAACAAAGTAAAAGTTTTCCTCAGTTTACTGAGTTGTATTCCTGGGGGAGAGAGGAAATACTGGAACCATGCAAAAACACTTTTTGAGCCTATGTAAAATGGAATAAAGTTCAAGGTTTAGAGAAGTATACATAGGTACTTTTTTTTAACCTCTGTGACTGTCAAATGGGATCTCAGTCATGCATATGGCAGGATGAGATTTTCCTATGAAAGCTCTCCCACATGTTATAGGCCCTGTCCATTAAATGCCACTCAAGGAGCCCATACAAAATTTAAACATTCTTCTAGGGGTGATATACTTGTCCCTTTTTTCCTATTCTTGCCCCTGTTGAGAACCACTGGTTTGAATAAATAAATTCTAATTACATGCAATGATATAGATGAAAGATGATTTGAAGGGAAAATTACTTTTTAAAAGCATTTAGAATAATCAATTATTCTTTTAAGGCTATTAGTTTATATAAATTAACCTATTTCATAACAGTTTTGATAATCCTAAAGTTATCATCTTAATTCTTCCAATACTTCTACCTTACAATGAAAATTTTATGAAAGGGTGTTGGTTTTCTCAATTACTAGGCATGAGTTTTCTAAGCTTTATTTGCATTTAGTAAAATTTGTATGTATGTATGGTTAAATTTGTATATGTATGATTATATGTGTTATGGTTAAACCTTGGTCATCCATTTGGCCCTAGAGGTGAACTAGTACACAGTTTTTTGTTTTAGTTTAAAATGAGCAAATTGTCTGAGGTTGAAATGGGTTGTAGATTTCTACAAAATAAAGAGATATGCAAACAGAGTGACAGTTGTATTGATGTTGGATATATTTGGGTGGGTGTGTGCGTGTGTGTGTGTGTAAGGAGTTGAAGTTGTCTTTTAAGCTTGAGTTATATGATTTTATTATATCACAGATGCTCATGATATTCCTAGCAGGCTAGAGTGATTATTAGTATTGGAAGTGTCCTATCCTAATTTTATAGCTAATGTAGGAGTCATTTCTGCAGTATCCCTGACAGATGGCAATAGAGATTGTGCTTGGAATTAAAAAAAATATTTTGAGTAATGGAACATCATTGGAACAAATATATAGGTCCCCAAAGTAATTACTTGAAAAGATGAATATTATCTGAATACATAAATCCTGTTTTAAAGGCAGTTCTGTTTGTGCATTTTATGCTTCTCAGCTAATACAGGTGTTTACCATTATGAGAGAAATAACAGGAATTCATGTCTTGCCAGGTGTGGCATCATACCTATAATCCCATCAACTTGGGAGGCTGAGGCAGGAGGATTGCAGTTTTGAGGCTAGCCTAAACAACTTAGCAAGACCCTATCTCAGAGTAAAAGTTAGGGCCAGGGATGTGGCTCAAAGGTTAAGCACCCGTGAGTTCAATCTCAGTACCAAAAATAAAAAAGAAAAGAAAAAAGGAATTCACAGGAACTCACAGGCCTAGGCTAATTGCTATGTTGAAGCCATGGTTTAGAGAAATAGAACCTTATTGGAAAGTTAGTCTTAGCTTTTAGCTTTCCAGATTCCAGAGCTGTGCTTTCCAGATTCTCCTTGCTGTGCTTTGGGTTGAGCTTGAGCTGTGTCCTTTTTGACCCTGGTTCTAGTTACAGAGCTCCTTCATGCTAAATTCCACTGCACCTTTGTGCACACTTTATTTCCTGTGCCTTTGTCTTTGCTTTTGTACCTGGGCCAGCCCAATCTTGGTAGTGATTGAGGTGTAATTATGCAGTGTATGGAAATGCTTTCCAAAAATTAGAGCCACCACGCGGATGCTGAGGATGTGCCTTGCTATCAGCTTTCACCTTCAAAAAGCAAGTCTGGATCTCCAGCTCTGGTTGGCCTTGTGTGGATCTCCCACACTGGCCTGCCCTGTGTGGACATGCTGTGCTGTAGTTCCCCATCCACCAACCCCCTGGGATACTCCTGCCACCATGGTGGATTATCCCTGCTGCTACAACTGCCATCTTTAGTTGGGGCAGCTTCCATCTTGGGACACTTGCCAGAGACTAGTAGCTCATTATCAAGGTACCATCAGGTTAGCTGCTGCTGCCACCAACTTGGGACTGGCCTCTTACATCCAGGGATAACAGCCAGGAACTGAAAGATCATCACCTAGGGTCCTGCAGGCTTGGTTGTATCTGAGGTAGCCTATCTAGGTGTGCTAATAGCCACCATCTTGCTGCAGAGTCAGGAGAGAGCCTTGCAAGGAAAGAAAGTGCCCTAAATAGCATGGTAGAAGACATGTCAGAAAAGGAGTTCACAATGTACATAATTAAAATTGCCTGTGAAGTAAAGGATGATAGAGCAAATGCAGTAAAAAAACTTTACTTCAATAAAGAGTTAAAAGAGCAAATGCAGGAAGCAAAACATTATTTCAATAAAGAGAGATTCTGAAAAAAAACAAATCCTTGAAATGAAGAAAACAGTAAATCAAATTAAAAATTTAATAGAAAGCACCACCAACAGACTAGATCACTGGGAAGACAGAACCTCAGACAATGAAGACAAAATACTTAATCTTGAAAATAAAGTTGATCACACAGAGATGGTAAGACATCATGAACAGAACCTCCAAGAATTATGGAATAACATGAAAAGACCAAATTTAAGAATTATTTAGATTGAGGAAGGCACAGAGATACAAACCAAAGGAATGAATAATCTATTCAATGAAATATCAGAGAATTTCCCAAGCCTGAAGAATGAAATGGAATATCAAATACAAGAGGCTTACGGAATACCAAATGTACAAAATTATAGCAGAATCACAATATAATGAAAATGCCCACCATACAAAATAAAGATAGAATTTTAAAGCCATGAGAGAAAAGTATCAGATTACATAAAGGGGGAAACCAATACAGATATCAGCTCATAGGAAAAGATATCCACAAGGTGAAAGGATGGGGAAAAAAAAAAAAACATCACACACACGGACTCAGTAAGAAAACAGGGGTTTCCATCCTCATCTCAGGTAAAGTGAATTTCAAGCCAAAGTTAGTTAGAAGGAATAAGGAAGGACATTTCATACTGCTTAAGGGAACCATAAATCAATAAGACATAACAATCATAAACATTTATGCCCCAAACAATGAAGCATCTATGTACATCAAACAAATCTTTCTCAATTTCAGGAATAAAGTAAACCACAACACAATAATACTGGGTGATTTTAACACACCTCTCTCAACCACTGGATATAGTTTCCATACAAAAACGGAACAAATAAACCATAGAACTCAATAATACAATCAATAACCTAGACTTAACAGACATATATAGAATATAGTATTCATCAATGAGTGAATACACTTTTTTCTCAGCAGCACATAGATCCTTCTCTAAAATAGAAATCAATAAATGGAATAGATTCAAATTAAAAAAACTTTTTTTTCAGCAAAGGAAACAATTAGTTATGTTAAGAGAGAGCCTACAGAGTGGGAGAAGATCTTTACTATGCACACTTCAGATAGAGCACTAATCTGCAGAATTTATAAAGAACTCAAAAAACTTTATACCAAAAATACAAACAACCCAATCAATAAATGGGCTAAGGAACTGAGCAGACACTTCACAGAAGAAGTTGCAGGCAATCAACAGATATATGAAAAAATGTTCAACATCTTTAGTAATTAGAGAAATGCAAATCAAAACTGCTCTAAGATTTCATCTCACTCCAATTAAAATGGCTATTATCAGGAATACAAGCAACAATATGTGCTGGCAAGGATGTGGGGGGAAAGGTACACTCACACATTACTGGTGGAGTTGCAAATTTGTGCAGCCACTCTGGAGAGCAGTGTGGAGATTCCTTAGAAAACTTGGAATGGACCCACCATATGACCCAGGTATCCCACTCCTTGGCCTAAACCCAAAGGACGTAAAATCAGCATACTACAGTGACACAGCCACATCAGTGTTTATGGCAGCTCAATGCACAATAGCTAAACTATGGAACCAACCTAGATGCCCTTCAATAAATGAATGAATAAAGAAATTGTGGTATATATACACAATGGAATATACTCAGGCATATAGAAGAATAAAATTATGGTACATGAAGGTAAATGGATCGAGTTGGAGAATATCATGCTCAGTGAAATAAGCCAATCCCAAAAAACTAGAGAAATGAAAAGTTGTACTCCATTTGTGTATAATGAATCAAAATGCATTTTGTTGTCATGTATAACTAAATAGAACAAACAATAAAAAAGTGAGTCTCTGTAGTGCTCTGTCCCATTTTTTATTATAAAATAGAATTGAGAGAGAAGCTTAGTTTCAGTCTTTGAGGTTTACCCACATATCATTTGGCTGTAATGCACTAATCCTTGCATGCTAGCTCCCTCCTTATTTGTATTCACATCTGAGAAGCTGTACTTCTCAATTTATAAGCAGTGCCCAGTGTGGTGGTTGTTCTGGGTGGGTGTAGAGTGAGGGTGGGGTTGTATTAGATTCCAGTGCATTCTTCTTATAGCTTGAATATGCTCAATGAAGCAACAGGCTCTTGGATATCTATGCAAAATATTAATTAATGGTGTTTGACAATCAAAATTCAGGGTCTGATGTATAAAATATAAAATGAATATGTAGTGATGTCTATAAATGGTACTTTAGGACTAAAAATTGATGTGTCATGTACTTACACAGTAAATACACCCATACACCTCCCCCAATGTGACAGTTTTATTATTGATATGGTCACCATTATTGCCGCTGAGATATATAAAGGCATATTCCTCCTAAGTTCAGTTAGCCTGCTGCTGTGTGATTAGAATCAGATACACTGTAAGATCATGTGTGAAAGATAGGGTGTGGGGTTTTAGGAAGTCTTTTTCTAATGATGAAAACTAGATAGTAGGCTGATGACATCAGATGACTTAAAATTCTGTCCTAGTCCACACGTGCAAATTGAGGGCAAGTGATAAATCTTAGCTTTGTTATGTGTGTGTGTGTGTGTGTGTGTGTGTGTGTTACCAGGGATTGAACCCAGGGGGTGCTTAACCACTGAGCCATATCCCCAGCCCTTTTGTTTTAATACCTTATTTAGAGACAGGATCTTGCTGAATTGCTTAGAGCCTCACTGAATTGCTGAGGCTAGCTTTGAACTTGCGATCCTCTTGCCTCAGCCTCCTGAGCCAAGGGAATTACAGACTGCTCTTCTGTACCCGGCCAGCGTTAGCTTTTGACGCCCAACAGGAGCTGGGTGTTGTCTCTGTCTGTGTGTGGAGCTCAGTGCCTGGCACCCACAAGGGGTAGTCTGTCTCTTTCTTGGCCTGTCTGTAGTGTTTAGTTCTCAGGATTGTGCATGGATATTGGGTTGAGCATTTGGCTATTTTCTTGATTACTATCTGGGCAGTTTTGGGGACAATTCGGAAATAATTTACAAAAATCAGACACAGTTATGATGTATTTTTAGTGAGCAACGTATTTGCTGTTCCTTTAGGTAAACTAAGTTAAAAAAAGGTTAATGAGAAAAAAAATTGGACATGGATATTTTACAGGTATTCTTTTTCGTTTTTTAAATTTTTAATTTACTTATTGATTCATTGAACACAAATGGAGTACAGCTATTGTTTCACTGGTTGTACACAAAGTAGAGTCACACCATCTGTGTGTTCATGCATGTACACAGGGCAATGGTATCTGTCACACATTCTGTTATTATTTTTACCCCCATCCCGCCCCCACCCCTCCCTTCCCTCTATGCTATCTATCCTTCCTCCATTCTTGCCACCCTTCCCCCGCCCATTATGCATCATCATTCATTTATCAGTGAGACATCTGGCCTTTGGGTTTTTGGGATTGGCTGATCTCACTTAGCATAACAGTCTCCAACATCATCCATTTACCTACAAATGCCATAATTT
>JAJEJO010049988.1:85849-95868 GCA_020662805.1 Glaucomys volans | reverse complement strand
TTGCATTGGCAAGGCAAGGAAAGGCACGGCAATGGAAGACAAGGCAAGGCAGGCAAGGCCATTCCTTACCTTGGCAAGGGAAGGAAAGGCATGGCAAGACAAGGCAAGACAAAGCAAGGCAAGATAAGGAGAGGCCTTGACTTGTTAAGGCAAGGCAAGGCAAGCAAGGCAAGGGAAGGCAAACCCTTGCCTTGGTGAGGCAAGGTAAGGTAAGGCAAGGCAAGGACTTGAATGGCAAAGCAAGGAAAAGACTTGGCAAGGCAAGGCAAGGCAATACAAGGTAAAGCAAGGCAAGTCCTAGCCTTGACAAGGCAAAGAAAGGCAATACACAGCAAGGCAAGGGAAGGCAAGGCAAGGACTGCAAGGCAAGGCAATACCTTCCCTGGCAATGCGAGGCAAGGCATGGCATAGCAAGGCAAGGCATAGCATGGCATAGCAATGCAAGGCAAGACAAGGCACGGCAAGGTAAGACAAGGCAAAGCAAGGCAAGGCAAGGCAAGGCCTTTCCATGGACAGACAAGGGCTGGATTAGCAATGCAAGGCAAGTCAAGGCCTTGCCTTGGCAAAAAACATCAAGGCAAGGCAAGACAAAGCAAGGGAAGGCAAAGTAGGACCTTGGCAGGCAAGGCAAGGTAAAGCAAGGCAAGATTTTTTCTTGGTATGGCAAGGTAAGGCAAGTAATGGAAAGGCAAGGCCTTGGCAATGCAAGGCAAGGCAAGGCAAGGCAAGGCAAGGCAATGCAAGGCAAGACAAGGCCTTTCCTTGGAAAGACAAGGGAAGCATAGCAAGGAAAGGCAAGTCAATTCAAGGCTTTGCTTTGGCAAGGCAAGGCAAAGTAAGGCCTTGGAAGGGCAAGGCAAGGCAAAACAAGACAAGGCAAAGCAAGGCAAGGCAAGGTAAGGCAAGGGAATGCAAGGTAAGGCAAGGCAAGGCGTTGCCTTGGCAAGGCAAGGCAAGGAGAGTTAAGGCGTAGCCTGGCAAGGCAAGGCAAGGCAAGGCAAGTTTTGGCAAGGCAAGGAAAACACTTGGCAAGGCAAGGCATGGCAATGCAAGGCAAAGCAAGTCAATGACTTGACATGGCAAGGCAAGGCACGGCAAGGCAAGGCAATGTCTGGCAAGGAAAAGGGAAAGCCTTTGCAAGGAAAGGGAAGGCAATGCAAGGCAAGGCAAGGCAAGGGAAAACAATAACTTCCCTGGCAATGCATGGCAAGTCATGGCACAGCAAGGCAAGGCAAGGCCTTTCCTTGGAAAGACAAGGGAAGGCATAGCAAGGCAAGGCAAGTCAAGGCTTTGCCATGGCAAGGCAAGACAGGCAAGGCAAGGCAAGCCAATATGTTCCCTGGCGAAGCAAGGCAAGTCATGGCATAGTAAGGGAAAGAAAGGCCTTGCTTTGTCAAGGTAAGGCAAGGCAAGGGAAGGCTTAACATTGGCATTCCAAGGGATGGGAAGGCAAGGCAAGGCAAAGCAAGGAAAGGCCTTCCCTTGTCAAGGCAAGGCAAGGCATTGCCTTGGAAAGGCGAGGCAAGGCAAGGAAAGGCAAGGAAAGGCATTTCCTTGGTAAGGCAAGGCAAGGCATTGCCTTGGCAAGGCGAGGCAAGGCAAAGAAAGGCAAGGAAAGGCATTTCCTTGGTAAGGCAAGGCAAGGCAAAGCAAGAATAGGCAAGGCCTTGCCTTTCACATCAAGGCAACACTAGGTAAGACAAGGCAAGGTGTTGCCTCGGCAAGGAAGGCAAGGCAAGGCAAGGCAAGGCATGGCAAGGCAAGGCAAGGTCTTGACTTGGCAAGGCAAGGAAAGGCAAGGAAAAGCATTTCCTTGGTAAGGCAAGGCAAGGCAAGGCAAGAATAGGCAAGGCCTTGCCTTTCACTTCAAGGCAACACTAGGTAAGACAAGGCAAGGTGTTGCCTTGGCAAGGAAGGCATGGCAAGGTCTTGCCTTGGCAAGGCAAAGCAGGCAAGGCAAGGCAAAGCATGGCAATGCAAGGAATGGCAAGGGCTTGTCATGCCAAGGGAATGCAAGGCAAGGCAAGGCAATGTCATGCCTTTGCTAGGCAAGGCAAGGCAAGGCAAAGCAAGGCAAGTCACAGCAAGGCCTTGCCATGGTAAGGCAAGGTAAGTCAAGGCAAGGCCTTGCCTTGGTAAGGCAAGGTAAGGCAAGGCAAGGCAAGGCAAGGCATTGCCTTGGCAAGGTAAGGCAAGGAAAGGCAAGGCAATTTGTTGCCTTGGCAAGGCAAGGCAAAGCAAGGCAAGGCAAGGCAAGGCAAGGCAAGATATTGCCTTGGCAAGACACAGCAAGGTAAGACAAGGCAATGCAAGACCTTGCCTTGGCATGTCACTGCAAGGCATTGCCTTGGAAAGGCAGGGCAGGGCAAAGCAAGGCAAGGAAAGGCAAGGCCTTGCCATTCAAGACAAGCAACGCTAGGTAAGGCAAGGCAAGGCAAGGCAAGGAAAGGCCTTGCCATGGAAAAGGAATGCAAGGCAAGGCAAGGCAAGGCATGTCTCGGCAAGGCAAGGCAAGGTGTTGCCTTGGTAAGGCAAGGAATGGCAAGGCAAGGCAAGGCATTGTCTTGGCAAGGCAAGGCAATGCATGGAAAGGCAAGGCATTGCCTTCGCAATGCAAAAAAAGGCAAGGCAAGGCAAGGCAAGGCATTGCCTTGGCAAGGCAAGGAATGGCAAGGCAAGGCAAGGCATTGCTTTGGCAAGGCAATTCAAGGCAACGCAAGGCAGGACAAGTCATTGCATTGGCAAGGCAAGGAAAGACATGGCAAAGCAAGAGAATGCAAGGCAAGGCAGGGCAATGGCTTTCCTCAAAAGGCATGGGAAGGCATGGCAAGGCAAGGCAAGGCAAGGCATGGAAAGGAAAGGTCTTGACTTGGAAAGGCAAGGCAAGGAAGGCAAGGCAAGGCAAGACCTTCCCTTGGAGAGGCAAGGTAAGGCAAGGCAAGGCAAGGACTTCACTTGACAAGGCAAGGCAAGGCAAGGCAAGGCAATGCAAGGCAAGGCAAGGTAATAAAAGGCAAAGCAAGGCAAGGACTGGAATTGGCAAGGCAAGTCAAGGCAAAACAAGGCAAGGCAAGGAACGGAAAGGAAAGGTAAGGCAAGGCCTTGCCTTGGCAAGGCAAGGAAAGGCAAGGCAAGGCAGACAAGGCAAGGCAAGGCAATGGAAGGACTTGGCAAGGCAAGGCAAGGTAAAGAAAGGCATGTCTTCTTCTTAGTATGGCAAGGAAAGGCAAAGCAAGACCAGGCAAAGCCTTGCCATTGCAAGAGAGGGCAAGGCAAAGCCTCGCCTTGGCAATGAAAGCAAGGCAAGACAAGACAAGCCAAGGCCATCAAGGCAAGCCAATATGTTCCCTGGCAATGCAAGGCACGTCATGGCATAGCAAGGCAAGGCAAGGCCTTGCTTGGGCAAGCCAAGGCAATGCAAGGCAAGGCAAGGCATTGCATTGGCAAGGCAAAGCAAGGCAAGGAAACACAAGGAAAGGCGTTGCCTTGGCAAGGCAAGGCATGGAAAGGCAAGACAAGGCATTACTTTGGCAAGGCAAGTCAATGCAATGCAAGGCCTTGCCCTGGCAAGGCAAGGCAAGGCAAGACATGGCACAGCATGTCCTTTCTTTAGCAAGGGAAGGGAAGGAATGGCAAGGCAAGGCAAGGCAATGCAAGGCAAAGCAAGGAGAGGCCTTGCCTTGGCAAGGCAAGTCAAGGCAAGGCAAGGCAAGCAAAGCAAAGCAAGGCACAGCAAGGCAAGGCAAGGCCTTCCTTGGCAAGGCATGGCACAGCAAGGAAAGGCAAGGCAAGGCGTTGCCTTGGAGAGGCAAGGAAAAGCAAGGCAAGGCAAGGAAAGGCACGGAAAGGGAAGACAAGGCAAGGGAAGGAAAGGCAAGGCATTTCCATGCCATGTCCACGGAAGGCTTGGCAAGGAAAGGCAAGGCAATGCAAGGCAAGGTCTTCCCTTGGCAAGTCAAGGCAAGGCAAGACTAGGCACGGCATTGCCTTGGCAAGGTGAGGCAAGGGAAGGAAAGTCAAGGAAAGGTGTTGCCTTGGCAAAGCAAGGCATTGCAAGGCAATGCAAGGCAAGGTCTTGCCTTGGCAATGCAAAGCAGGCAAGGGAAGGCAAAGCAAGGCAAAGCAAAGCAAGGCATGGCAAAGTAAGGGCTTGCCATGCCAAGGCAAGACAAGGAAAGCAAGGCAAGGCAAGGCAAGGCAAGGACTTGACTTGGCAAGGCAACGCAAGGCAATGCAAGGACTAGCCTGGCAAGGCAAGGCAGGCAAGGCAAGGTTTGGCAAGGCACGGAAATCACTTGGAAGAAAGGCATGTGAGGTAATGCAGGCAAAGCAAGGCAAGGAGTTGACTTGGCAAGGCAAGGCAAGGAATGGCAAGGCAATGCTAGGAAAGGAAATGCTTAACATTGGCAAGGCAAGGCAAGGCCTGGCAAGGCAAGGAAAAGCATTGGCAAGACAACGCAAGGCAATGCAAGGCAAGGCAAAGCAAGGACTTGCCTTACCAAGGCAAGGCACGCCATGGAAAGGCAAGGTGAGGCAAGGTGAGGCAATGCAAGGCAAGGCAAAGTAAGGCCTTGGCAAGGCAAGGTAAGGTAAAACAAGGCAAGGCCATCCCTTGGTAAGGCAAGGTAAGGCAATGCAAGGCAAGGCAAGGAAAGGCATGGCATGGAAAGGCAAGGTGAGGCAAGGCAAGGCAAGGCAAAGTAAGGCATTGGCAAGGCAAGGCAAGGAAAAGCAAGGCAAGGGCTTCCCTTGGTAAGGCAAGGTAAGGCAAGGCAAGGCAAGGCAAGGCAAGGCAAGGCAAGGCAAGGCACAATGCAATGCAAGGCATCCATGGCAAGGCAAGGGAAGACCTTGCCTTGGAAAGGCAAGGCCAGGTAAGACAAGTCAACACAAGGCCTTGCCTTTGCATGACAAGGTAAGGCAACGCAGGGCAAAAATTTGCCTTGGCAAGGAAAGGCAATGCAAGGAAAGGCAAAGCAAGGCCTAGATTTGGCAAGGCAAGAAAAGGCAGGGCAAGGCAAGGCAAGGAAAGGCAAGGCAACTTCTTGCCTTGGCAAGGCAAGGCAAGGCAAGGGTAGGCAAGGCAAGGATTGCCTTGGTAAGGCAAGGCAAGGCAACGAAAGGCAAGGCCTTGCCTTGGCAAGGCAAGGCAATGCAATGCAAGGCAATGCAAAGCCTAGATTTGGCTAGGCAAGAAAAGGCAGGGAAAGGCAAGGTAAGTCAAGGAAAGGCAAGGAAAGGAGTTGCCTTTACAAGGTAAGGCAAGGGCTTTCCTTGAAAGGCAAGAGAAGGCATGGCAAGGCAAGGCAAGGCCAGGCAAGGAAAGAAAAGGCCTTGACTTGGCAAGGCAAGGCAAGCAAGGCAAGGCAAGGCAAGACCTTCACTTGGCGAGGCAAGGTAAGGCAAGTCAAGGCAAGGACTTGACTTGGCAAGGCAAGGCCAGGCAACACAAGGCAAGGCAAGGCAAGGCAAGGCAAGGCAAGGCAAGGGAAAGCAAGGCAAGGCATTCCCTTAGTATGGCAAGATAAGGCCATGCAAGGCCAGGCAAGGACTTGCCATGGCAAGGCAAGGCCAGGCAAGGCCTAGCCTTGGCAACGAAAGCAAGGCAAGACAAGGCAAGGCAAGGCCAGCAAGGCATGGCAATATGTTCCCTGGAAATGCAAGGCAAGTCATGGCTTGCCTTGCAAGGTAAGTCAAGGCAAGGGAAGTCCTAGGCTTGCATTGTCAAGGGAAGGCAAGGCAAGGCAAAGCAAGGCAAGGCATTCCCTTGGCAAGGCAAGGCAATGCAAGGCATTGTCTTGGCAAGGCGAGGCAAGGCAAGGAACATCAAGGAAAGGCGTTGCCTTGGCAAGGCAAGGCAAGGCAAGGCACGGGAAGGCAAGACAAGGGAAGACAAAGCAAGGCAAGTCCTTAATTTGTCAAGGCATGGGAAGGCAAGGCAAGGCAAAGTAAGGCAAGGCAAGGAAAAGCTTTGACGTGCAAAGGCAAGGTAGGGCAAGGCAAGGCAAGGCAAGGGTAGGCAAGGCAAGGCATTGCCTTGGCAAGGTAAGGCAAGGCAAGGCAAGCAAGGCCTTGCCATGGCAAGGGAATGCAAGGGAAGGCAAGGCAGGAGGGCCTTTGCAAGGCAAGGCAAGGGAAAGCAAGGCAAGGCAATGCAAGGCCTAGATTTGGCAAGGCAAGAAAAGGCAGGGCAAGGCAAGGAAATAAAAGGAAAGGTAAGGCAAGGAGTTGTATTGGCAAGGCGAGGCAAGGCAAGGCAAGGGCTTTCCTTGAAAAGCAAGAGAAGGCATGGCAAGGCAAGGGAAGGCAAGGCAAGGAAAGGAAAGGCCTTGACTTGGCAAGGCAAGGCAAGCAAAGCAAGGCAAGGCAAGACCTTCCCTTGATGAGGCAAGGTAAGGCAAGTCAAGGCAAGGACTTGACTTGGCAAGGAAAGGCAAGGCATGGAAAGGCAAGGCAATGCAAGGCAAGGCAAGGCAAGACAAGGCAAGGCACGGCAAAGTAAGGCCTTGGCAAGGCAAGGCAAGGGAAAGCTAGGCAAGGACTTCCCTTAGTATGGTTAGGTAAGGCCATGCAAGGCCAGGCAAGGCCATGCCATGACAAGGCAAGGCCAGGAGAGGCCTCGCCTTGGCAACGAAAGCAAGGCAAGACAAGGCAAGGCAAGGCCAGCAAGGCATGCCAATATGTTCCCTGGAAATGCAAGGCAAGTCATGGCATAGCAAGGCAAGTCAAGGCCTTGCTTTGGCAAGGGAAGGCAAGGCAAGGGAAGGCCTAGGCTTGGCATGCCAAGGGAAGGCAAGGCAAGGCAAAGCAAGGCAAGGGCTTCCCTTGGGAAGGCAAGGCAAGGCAAGGCAAGGCAAGGCAAAGCAACGAATATCCTTGACATGGCAAGGTAAGGCAAGGCAATGCAATGCAAGGCAAGGCATGAAGGCAATGCAAGGCAAGGCAAGACCTTGCCTCGGAAAGGCAAGGTAAGCTAAGACAAGGCAATGCAAGGACTTGCATTGGCATGTCAAGGAAAGTCAAGGCAAGGCAAGGCAAAGGATGGCCTAGCCTTGGCATGCCAAGGGAAGGCAGGGCAAGGGGAAGCAAGGGAAGGCCTTCCCTTGGCAAGGCAAGGCAAGGAAAGGCAGGACAAGGCACTGCCTTGGTAAGGCGAGCCAAGGCAAGGAAAGGCAAGGAAAGGCAAGGAAAGGTAAGGCAAGGAGTTGCCTTGGCAAGGCAAGGCAAGGTAAGGCAAGGGCTTTCCTTGAAAGCAGGAGAAGGCATGGCAAGGCAAGGCAAGGCAAGGAAAGGAAAGGCCTTGACTTGGCAAGGCAAGGCAAGCAAGGCAAGGCAAGGCAAGACCTTCACTTGGCGAAGCAAGGTAAGGCAAGTCAAGGCAAGGACTTGACTTGGCAAGGCAAGGCCAGGCAACACAAGGCAATGCAAGGCAAGGCAAGGCAAGACAAGGCAAGGCAAGGCAAGGGAAAGCAAGGCAAGGCCTTCCCTTAGTATGGCAAGATAAGGCCATGCAAGGCCAGGCAAGGACTTGCCATGGCAAGGCAAGGCCAGGCAAGGCAAGGCCAGCAAGGCATGGCAATATGTTCCCTGGAAATGCAAGGCAAGTCATGGCTTGCCTTGCAAGGTAAGGCAAGGCAAGGGAAGTCCTAGGCTTGACATGCCAAGGGAAGGCAAGGCAAGGCAAAGCAAGGCAAGGCATTCCCTTGGCAAGGCAAGGCAAAGCAAGGCAAGGCAAAGCAAGGCAATGCAAGGCATTGCCTTGGCAACGTGTGGCAAGTAAAGGAAAGTCAAGGCAAGGCCTTGGCAAGGCAAGACAAGACAAGGCAGGGCAAGACAAGGCCAGGGAATGCAAGGCAAGGACTTGCCTTTGCAAGGCAAGGAAATGCAAGGCAAGGCATGGCAAGGCAATGCAAGGCAAGGCAAGACCTTGCCTTGGCTAGGCAAGGCAAGGTAAGACAAGGCAATGTAAAGACTTGCCTTGGCATGTCAAGGAATGTCAAGGCAAGGCGAGGCAAGGCGTTGCATTCGCAAGGCAAGGCAATGCAAAGCAAGTCAAGGCAAGGCCTTGACCTTCAAGAGAAGGCAATGCTAGGTAAAGCAAGGCAAGGCAATGTCTTGGCAAGACAAAGGAAGGCAAGGCAAGTCAAGGCAAGGCAAGGTCTTGCCTTGGCAAGGCAAAGCAGGCAAGGCAAGGCAAAGCAAGGCAATGCAAGGCATGGCAAGTGCTTTCCATGCCAAGGGAATGCAAGTCAAGTCAAGGCAAGGCCATGTCTTCGCTAGGCAAAGCAAGGCAAGGCAAGGCAAGGCATGTCACGGCAAGGCCTTGGTAAGGCAAGGTAAGGCAAGGCAAGGTAAGGCATTGCCTTGGAAAGGTAAGGGAAAGAAAGGCAAGCAAGGTGTTGCCTTGGCAAAGCAAGCCATGCCATGGCAAGGCAAGGCAAGCAAGGAAAGCCAAGCACTTTCCTTGGTATGGCAAGACAAGGCAAGGCAATCCAAGACAAGAAAGGAAAGGCAAGGCCTTGCCTTGGCAATGCAAGCCAACGCAATGCAAGGCAATGAAAGGCAAGGCAAGATATTGCCTTGGCAAGAAAAGGCAAGGGAAAACAAAGCAATGCAAGACCTTGCCTTGGAATATCAAGGTAAGGAAAGGCGTTGCCTTGGAAAGGCAAGGCAGGGCAAGGCAAGGCAAGGAAAGGCAAAGCCTTGCTGTTCAAAGCAAACAACACTAGGTGAGGCAAGGCAAGGCAAGGCAAGGCAAGGCAAGGCAAGGCAAGGCAAGGCAAGGCAAGGCAAGGCGTTGCTTTGGCAAGGCAAGGCAAGGCAAAGCATGGCAGGGAAGAAAAGGCAAGGCCTTGCCTTTCAAATCAAGGCAATGCTAGGTTAGACAAGCAAGGTGTTGCCTTGGCAAGAAAGGTAAGGCAAAGGAAGGCAAGGCAAAGCAAGGCAAGGCAAGGCAGGGCAAAGGCTTGCCATCCAAGAGAATGCAAGGCTAGGCAAGGCAAGGCAAGGTCTTCCCATGGAAAAGCAAAGCAGACAAGGCAAGGCAAAGCAAGGCAATGCAAGGCATGGCAAGGGCTTGCCATACCAAGGGAATGCAAGGCAAGGCAAGGCAAGGCCATACATTTGCTAGGCAAGGCAAGGCGAGGCAAGGCAAGTCACAGTACGGCAAGGTAAGGCAAGTCAAGGCAAGGTAAGGCAAGGAAAGGCAAGGCAAGGTGTAGCCTTTGCAAGGAATGTCAAAGCAAGGCAAGGCAAGGCAAGGCAAGGCAAGGCAAGATATTGCCTTGGGATTTCAAGGCAAGGCAAGGCAAGGCAATGCAAGGCGTTGCCTTGGAAAGGCAAGGCAGGTCAAGGCAAGGCAAGGCAAACAAGGCCTTGCTGTTCAAGGCAAGGAATGCTAGGCAAGGCTAGGCAAGGCAAGTCAAGGAAAAGCCTGGCCATGGTAAGGGAATGCAAGGCAAGGCAAGGCCATGCCTTTGCAATACAAGGCAAGGCAAGGCAACACAACGTTAGGCAAGGCAAGGCGTTGCTGTGGCAAGGCAAGTGAAGGCAAGGCAAGGCAAGGCAAGGCAAGGCACTGTTTGGCAAGGCAAGGCAAGGAAAGTTGTTGCTGTCGCAAGGCAAGGCAAGGCCTTCCTTGGCAAGGCACTGCACAGCAAGGAAAGGCAAGGCAAAAGTTGCCTTGGATAGGCAAGGCAAGCCAAGGCAAGGCATGGAAAGGGAAGATAAGGCAAGGGAAGGAAAGGCAAGGCATTTCCATGCCAAGTCAAAGGAAGGCATGGCAAGGCAAGGCAAGGCAAGGTAAAGCCTTGCCTTGGCAAGGCAGGGTAAGGCAAGGCAAGGAAATCATGGACTTGGCTTGGCAAGGCAAAGCATAAAAGGCAAGGCAAGAAAAGGCAAAGCAAGACAAAGCAAGGTACGGCAAGGCAAGACAAGGCAAGGGAAGGCAAGGCAAGGCATTTCCTTGGCAATTCAAGGGGAGGCATGGAAAGGCATGGCAAGGCAAGGCAAGGCATTGC
>JAJEJO010049988.1:74289-85839 GCA_020662805.1 Glaucomys volans | reverse complement strand
CATGGAAAGGCATGGCAAGGCAAGGCAAGGCATTGCTTTGGCAAGGAGAGTCAAGGCAAAGGAAAGCAAGGCAAGACATTGCATTGGCAAGGCAAGGAAAGGCAGGGCAAGGCAAGACAATGCAAGGCAAGTCAAGGAAAGGCCTTTCCTTGGCATGGGAAGGGAAGGCAAGGCATGGCAAGGCAAGGCCAGGCAAGGAGAGGCCTTGACTTGGCAAGGCAAGGCAAGGCCAGGCCAGGCAAGGCAAGGCCAGGCAAGGCAAGGCAAGGCAAAGCAAGGCAAGATCTGGCAAGGCAAGGAATAGCCTTTGGAAGGCAAGGCAAGGAAATGCAAGGCAAGGCAATGCAAGCCTTGCCTTTGCAAATCAATGTAAGGCAAGGTGGCCAGGCAAGGCAAGGCAAGCAAGACAAGGCAAGGCAAGGCAAGGTAAGGCCTTGGCAAGGCAAGGCAAGGTAAAGCAAGGCAAGGCCTTCCCTTGGTATGGCAAAGTAAGGCAAGGCAAGGCCAGGGAAGGTGACGCAAGGTAAAGCAAGGCAAGGCAAAGCAAAGCAAAGCAAGTTCTTGCCTTGGCAAGGCAAGGCTAGCCAAGGCAAGGCAAGGCAAGGTGTTGCCTTCGAGCAGTAATGAAAGGCATGGAAAGGCAAAGGAAGGAAAGGCAAGGTATTTCCTTGGCAAGTCAAGGGAAGGCATGGAAAGGCAAGGTAAGGCAAGGTAACGCCTTGCTTGCCTGGAAAGGCAAGCCAAGACAAGGCAAGATATTGCCTTGGCAAGGCAAGTCAAAGTAAGACAAGGCAATGCAAGTCCTTGCCTTGGCATGTCAAGGCAAGGCAAGGCAAGGTGTTGCCTTGGAAAGGCAAGGCAGTGCAAGACATGGCAAGGCAAGCAAGGCCTTTCCATTCAAGGGAAGCAACACTAGGTAAGGCAAGGCAAGGCAAGGCAAGGAAAAGCCTTGCCATGGCAAGGGAATGCAAGACCATGCCTTTGCAATACAAGGCAAAGCAAGGCAAGGCAAGGCAAGGTTTTTCCTTGGTAAGGCAAGGCACAGCAAGGCAGGCAAGGTGTTGCATTAGCAATGCATGGAAAGGCAAGGCATTGCCTTGGCAATGCGAAGCAAGGCAAGGAAAGGAAAGGCAAGGTGTTGCCTTGGCAAGGCAAGGATTGGCAAGGCAAGGCAAGCCATTGCTTTGGCAAGGCAAGTCAAGGCAATGCAAGGCAAGGCAAGTCATTGCAATGACAAGACAAGGAATGGCATGGCATTGCAAGAAATGCAAGGCAAGGCAATGCAATGGATTTCCTTGAAAGGCAAGGGAAGGCATGGCAAGGCAAGGCAAGGCAAGGCAAGGCAAAGCATTGGAAGGGAAGGCAAGGCAAGGAAATGCAAGGCAATGAAAGAACTTGCCTTGCAAGGCAAGTCAAGATGAGGCAATGACAGGCCTTGCCTTGGCATGTAAAGGCAAGGGAATGCAAGGCTAGGCGTTGCCTTGGAAAGGCAAGGTAAGGCACGGCAAGGCAAGACAAGGCAAGGGAAGGAAAGGCAAGGCATTTCCATGGCAAAGCAAGGGAAGGCATGGCAAGGCAAGGCAAGGCCAGCAAGGCAAGGCAATACCTTGCGTGGCAATGCAAGGCAATTATTGGCATGGGAAGGAAAGGCAAGGCCTTTCTTTGGCAAGGCAAGGCAAGGCAAGAGTAGGCCTAGCCTTGGCATGCCAAGGGAAGGCAAGGCAGGGCAAGGAGTTGCCTAGGCAACGAGGGGCAACAAAAGAAAAGGAAAGCCAATGCGTTGATTTGGCAAGGCAAGGCATTGCTATGGCAAGGAAAGTCAAGTCAAAGCAAGGCAAGGTAAGGCATTGCATTGGCAAGGAAAGGGAAGGCATCGCAAGGCAAGGAAAGGCAAAGCAAGGCAGGGCAAGGCAAGGAAAGGCCTTGACATGGCAAGGCAACGCAAGGCAAGGCAAGGCAAGGCAAGCAAGGCAAAGCAATACCTTCCCTGGCAATGCAAGTCAAGTCATGGCATAGTAAGGCAAGGCACAGCATGGAATAGCAAGGCAAGGCAAGGCAAGGTACAGAAAGGCAAGACAAGGCAAGGCGAGGCAGGGCAAGGCATTTCCGTGGAAAGACAAGGGAAGGCAAGGGAAGGCAAGGCGATGCAAGGCCTTTCTGTGGAAAGACAAGGGAAGGCATACCAAGGCAAGGCAAGTCAATGCTTTGCCTTGGCAAGGCAAGACAAAACAAGGCAAGGCAAGGCAATGTAAGACCTTGGCAAGGCAAGGTAAAGCAAGGCAAGGTCTTCCCTTGGTATGGCAAAGTAAGGCAAGGAAAGTCCAGGCAAGGCCTTGGCAATGCAAGGCAAGGCATGGCAAAGCAAGGCAAGGCATGGAAAGTCAAGGTAAGAGAAGGCCTTGGCTTGGCAAGGCAAGGCAAGGCAAGGCAAGGCTAGGCAAGGGAAGGAAAAGTAAGGCCTTGGCAAGGCAAGGCAAGTTGAAGCAAGGCTAGGCCTTTCCTTGATATGGCAAGGTAAGGCAAGGCAAAGCCAGGCAAGGCCTCGGCAATGCAAGTCAAGGCAAGGCAACACAAGGTAAGGTAAGGCAAGGTGTTGCCTGGGCAAGGCAAGGCAAGGCAAGGCATTGCCTTCGCAAGGCAAGGCAAGGCACGGCAAGGCAAGATAAGCCAAGGGAAGGAAAAGCAAGGCATTTCTTTGGCAAGCCAAGGGAAGTCATAGCAAGGCAAAGCAAGGAAAGGCAAGGAGGCAAGGCAAAGCCTTGCTTGCGTGGAAAGGCAAGGCAAGACAAGGCAAGGCAAGGCAAGGCAAGGCAAGGCCAGCAAAGCAAGGCAATTCCTTCCCTGCAATGCAAGGCAAGTCATGGCATAGCAAGGCATG
Source organism: Glaucomys volans (assembly GCA_020662805.1). Taxonomy (NCBI): domain Eukaryota; kingdom Metazoa; phylum Chordata; class Mammalia; order Rodentia; family Sciuridae; genus Glaucomys; species Glaucomys volans. The sequence continues at coordinate 82,961 of JAJEJO010049988.1, read as the reverse complement.
GCATAGCATGGCATAGCAAAGCAAGGCAAGGCAAGGCATGGAAAGGCAAGGCAAGACAAAGCCTTGTCTTGGCAAGGCAAGGCAAGGCAAGGCAAGGCCTTTCCTTGGAAAGACAAGGGTAGGCATAGCATGGCAAGGCAAGTCAAGGCTTTGCCTAGGCAAGCAAGACAAGGCAAGGCAAGGCCAGCAAGTCAAGGCAATACCTTCTCTGGCAATGCAAGGCAAGTCATGGCATAGCAAGGCAAGGCATAGCATGGCATTGCAGGGCAAGGCAAGGCAAGGCAAGGCACGGCAAGGCAAGACAAGGCAAGGCAAGACAATGCAAGGCAAGGCAAGGCAAGACCTTTCCTTGGAAGACAAGGGAAGGCATAGCAAGGCAAGGCAAGTCAAGGCTTTGCTTGGCAAGGCAAGGCAAGGCAAAGCAACACAAGCCAAGGCCTTTCCTCAGAAAGACAAGGGAAGGCATAGCAAAGCAAGGCAAGTCAAGGCAAGGCAAGGCAAGGCAAGGCAAGACAAGGCAAGGCAAGGCAAAGTAAGGCCTTTGATAAAGATAAAGCAAGGCAAGGCCTTCCCTTGGTTTGGCAAGGTAAGGCAAGGCAAAGCTAGGCAAAGCCTTGGCAATGTAAGGCAAGGCAAGGCAAGGCAACGCAAGGTAAAGCAACGCAAGGCGTTGCCTTGGCAAAGCAAGACAAGACAAGGCAAGGCAAGGTCTTGCTTTGGCAAGGTAAGGCAAAGCATTCCAAGGCAAGGCAAGGCAAGGCAAGGCGTTGCCTTCGCAAGGCAAGGCAAGGACTTCCTTGGAAGGCAAGCACAGCAAGGAAAGGCAAGGCACGGCAAGGCAATTCAAGGCAAGGGAAAATAAGGCAAGGCATTTCATTGGCAAGTCTTGGGATGGCAGGCAAGGCAAGGCAAGGCAAGACAAAGCAAGGTATTGCCTTCGCAAGGCAAGGCAAGGCCTTACTTGGCAAGGCAAGGCACAGCAAGGAAAGACAAGGCAAGGGGTGCATTGGCAAGGCAAGGCAAGGCACGGCAAGGCAAGGGAAGGAAAGGCAAGGCATTTCCTTGGTAAGGCAAGGGAAGTCATGGCAAGGCAAGGCAAGGCAAGGCAAAGTAAAACCTTGGCAATGCAAGGGAACTTAAAGCAAGGCAAGGTCTTCCCTTGGTATGGCAAGGAAAGGCACGGCAAGTCCAGGCAAGGCCTTGGCAATGGAACGCAAGGCAACGCAAGGCAAGGCAAGGCAAGGGAAGGCCTTTCGGAAGCAAGGGAAGGGAAGGCTTGGCAAGGTAAGGTAAGGCAAGATCTTGCCTTGGCAAGGCAAAGGAAGGCAAGGCAAGTCAAGCCCTCGCCTTGGCAACAAAAGAAAGGCATGGCAAGGAAAGGCAAGGCAAGGAGAGGCCTTGACTTGGCAAGGCAAGGCAAGGCAAGGCAGGGAAGGCAAGGCCTTGCCTTAGCAAGGCATGGCAAGGCAAGGTAAGATAAGGCCTTCTTTGGCAAGGCAAGGCAAAGATTGCGTTGGCAAGGCAGGGCAAGGCAAGGCAAGGCAAGGCAAGGCAAAGCAAGGAAAGGTAAGGAAGTGTAAAGCAAAGCAAGCAAGGCAAGGCCTTGCCTCAGGAAGGCAAGCCATGGGAATGCAAGGCCAGCAAAGCAAGGCAAGCAAGGCAAGGCAAGGCTTTGCCCTGGCAATGCAAGGCAAGGCAATGCAAGGCAAGGCAAGGCAATGCAACACAAGGCAAGGGAAGGCAAGTCCTGCCCTGGGAAGGCAAGGTAAGGGACCGACTTTGCAAGGCATGGCACGGCAAGGCAAGCCAAGCAATTCAAGGCAAGAACTTGCCTTCGTAAGGCAAGGCAAGGCAAGGCAAGCAAGGCAAAGCTTTGTCTTGGCAAGGCAAGGCAAGGAAAGCTAAGGAAAGACAAGGAAAGCAGGGCAAGGCAAGGCAAGGGAAGGCAAGGCAACACAAGGCAATGGAAGGCAAGCAAGGCAAAGCAAGTCCATGCCTTGTGAAGAAAAGGCATAGCAAGGCAAGGCATGGCAAGGCAAGGCAAGTCCTTGCCTTGGCAATGCCAGGAAAGGCAACGCAAGACAAGGCAAGCAAGGCAAGGTAAGAACTTGATTCATTAGTCAAGGCAAGGCAAGGCAAGGCAAGGCAAGACGAGACCTTGCCTTGGCAAGGCAAGGCAAGGCAAGGCAAGGCAAAGCAAGGCAAGGCAAGGGAAGCAAGGCAAGGTAAGAACTTGATTCACTAGTCAAGGCAAGGCAAGGCAAGACAAGGCCTGCCTTGGCAAGGCCAGGCAAGGGAAGGTCAGCCAAGGCCTTTGCAAGGCAAGCAAGGTAAGGCATGGGAAAGCAAGACAGGGGAAAGCAAATCCTTCCCTTGACAAGGCAAGGGAAGAGAATGGAAGGTAAGGCAAGACAACACAAGGCAAGGCAAGGCAAGGCAAGGAAGGCAAGGCGAGACAAGATCCAGCAAGGCAAGATGAGGCAAGGTGAGGCAAGGCAAGGCCGTGCTTTGGCAAGGCAAGGGAAGGCTTTGCAAGGCAAGGCAAGGCAAGGCAAGATCTTTCCTTGGCAAGGCAAGGCAAGGCAAGGCAAGGCAAGCAAGGCAAAGCTTTTTCTTGGCAAGGCAAGGCAAGACAAGTCATTGCAAGGCTAGGAAAAGTGTTGCCTTGGAAAGGCAAGACAAAGCAAGGCAAGTCAAGGCCTTGCTATTACAAGGCAAGGCAAGGAAAGGCAAGACAAGGCCTTGCATTGGCAAGGGCAGGCAAGGGAAAGTAAGCCAAGGCCTTTGCAAGGAAAGGCAAGGTAAGGCAAGGCAAGGCAATACAAGGGAAGGCAAGACTGCTAGGTCTAATTGGGCGGCTGCAGGGGGAGGGAACACAGTCACCTAGCAACACACTGTGCCAGAAGTGACCAATGAGGCACACCTGCTGACCCTGACGTCCACCTTGGGTCTACCTTTTCCTGGGCAGGACCCCTTGACCCCCTTCCTCTGTATAAAAACCCTGAGCAGCCAAAGCCACGTGCGATTTCTCCTGGCTCTCCCACCCCGACTTTCACCCCTGGGGGGCTAGAGATTTCGCCCGGGACACACATTCCAATAAAATCAAGCTACCACTATTGTCTGACTCTGGCGAGTTAATCCTTTTTGCCCGCCGCCGCCTTTGGAAGCTCTACCCGCCGAGGCCCTGCGCCGACCCTTTCGTGAGTTTTACATTGGGTGCCGAAACCCGGGAGAGAGCTCGGACTTCTGAGGTTCACTCTCCCCTCCAAAAGGCCCAGAGCTGGGTAAGTTTCCTTTTTTAGTTTTCTAGTCACTCTCCCGTTACCGGTCGGGTCTGTCCGTAAGTCGTGCACGCCACAGACCCCCCGCCGTTGGGCACGGAAGCCTGGGAGACGTCCCAGACTCCACTAGCCCCACCCCCGTTTTCTCCGTTCTGGACCCCGTGGACCAGGAGACGTCCTGATCCACGGCTGGTCCATTCCGTTTTTTGGGTGAACACAGCCAAAGGGGGACGCCCATCCTGCCCTGTTCACTCCCGGAGTGACTCTGGAAAACTAGAAAATGCTCTGCTGCCGCCCCTTGGCTTCCGCCGAAACCACGGTGACTGTAACTTTTTGGTCCCGCTACTGTAATTTCACTAAGCAGACACGTGGAACCTTGATTTTGTTGAAATCTGTGTCCCGCCCCCACCTCCTTTTTCTGTCAGCTTCCCTACTTAAATTGCCCACTTTCTTTTCCTCCATGTTTTTTCCGGACACACCGGAAATGCCCTCTGCTCCCGCCTCTCGATTTCCACGCCGGCATTGGCCGAGACTGCGTGTCTATCAACTGTGCACCTGCCTCTTCCCTCTGTCGCTTCCTCCTGCCGCTGCCTCTGTGTTCCATGCCTCCTCACAATCGGCTCCATCTCTCCATCCCCGTTGCAACCTGCACGGGACTCCCCCAAACACGGAGTTGGCTATTCCACCCCTCCTGCGCATAGCCCGCGCAACCAGTGCTGCAAAGAAGCACTTTCCCTCCGTTTCGCTCACCGCCTCCGCAAAGGTGCCGCGATAGAGCTACCGCTTCTCTGTTCCCCCCGCCAAACCCCGCCCGCGGGGCCTGACTTCCAAACACTCTCCTGTGAACTGCTACTCTTCCCCTGTCTCTTTGGCCTTTGCCCATTCCTGCCCACAGGTGCTAGAAGTCGTACATACACCTTGTAGAAGCCGCTTTCTGCTGAAACCTGATGGGTGCTGCAAAGATACGGAACCACCACCTAATTCCAAATATGCTTTCTTAATTCCTCACTCACTTTCATCTTTCTCTAACTGACTCCTTTACTTACATTAAGTGAGGGAAATTACCCAAAATCCAGAACTGCCCTACAGAAGTCCACCAACCCCTAACTGAAATCTGGTAAAAATGGCCTTTAAAGTACAATGCCCGAGAGGCAGGCTTATTTACAGAAAAAGGTAACACTCCAGTCCAGTCCCTGGTAGTTAACCTGTGGTCCAGCAAGAACTCCAAAGGAGGACCAGCTGTCCTCTCTGCCAGGGTCAAGCTATGACCCCAACCAAGTCGTCTCCACAAGCAAACAAGCAGGACACACTGGAAAACTGACTACCCTATGTCTGGCCCCTCCCTAGTGCCTCTACGCAGGGGTGTGACCAGGCAGGTACCTTCACCTCAACTGCTGAAATTCGAAGAAGACTGAAGGAGCCTGAACTCAAGGATCACTGAGCCCAGGGCAACCACAAGGACACAGGAGGTACCTATACTGTTTTGCCTGCCCACTCTGGGCCTTTATTTCCTTCCCAGGTTTCGGTTATGGGAACTGATGAAAACCCTCCTTGCCAAACAGAACAGTTAAGTTAGCCTGTGCCCTGGAAGGACATTCTTTCACATACTCTTTCCTGGTTATTCCCTCCTGTCTAGTCCCCCTCCTAGGCAGAGATGTTCTCCAACTTCTGGGAGCCACCCTATAACTTTTTCCCAAGCGTATTACTACTCACCTTCTTCTAACTCTGTTTCTTATATTCTCTTGCTCTCCCACACCACCTTTTGTACTGTTACCCCCAAACCCGGCTGACCCCCAAGTCTGGGACACTTCCAAGCCAGTCATAGCCTCCCACCATAAGCCAGTCCGTATCCAACTAAAACCTCATACTAGGTTTCCTTCACATCCTCAGTTCCCTATTTCCCGTACCCACCGGGAAGGACTTAAACCCATCATAGGTCAGTTACTTACTCAAGGACTCCTCATCCCTACTGACTCTCTCTGTAACACCCCCATATTGCCAGTATGTAAACCCTCAGGAGCTTATCATTTAGTCCAGGACCTTCGCCTAATTAATGAGGCAGCTCTTCTCATCCACCCAGTGGTTCCTAAACCCTTACACTCTTTTCTCTCACATCCCCCCTTCAACCACTCACTTCACAGTCCTAGGTCTTAAAGATGTATTCTTTACAGTTCCTCTTCACCCTGACTTGTATTACCTCTTTGCCTTCACATGGGAGGATCCTACATCCTTTAGGTCTTAACAGCTGACAGTGAACAGTTTTCCAGGTGAAAACTGGCAGATTGATTTCACCCATATGCTCAGATGCAAGAAAGCTCCCTTACTTACTTACCTTGGTTGATACTTTTTCATGCTGAATAGAAATAAACCTTCCCTACCCCCCAAGGAAACTGCTGACATCGCTATCCTCTTTGAGCAGATTATTCCCAGATTCAGACTTCCTGCATCCATCCAGTCAGATGAGAGTCCAGCCTTCACCTCTCAGACAGTTCAACTAATCTCCAGAAGCCTCGACATCACCTGAAGACTCCATATCACCCTACCCACCCCAATCCTTGATGGTAAAGTTTACACAGGGACAACAGCCAACCGTCCCAGGGCTTCACTTAGAATCTAAAAGTTTATATTCAGGTGGTTCCTCAGCTACACCTAACCATCCAGGAGCAGGAAAAGGAAATCCAATGCCAGATCAACGCAGCTACTCACCCTAATGCTAATCCTTTCTCAGGTCTTACTCTGATACATCAAGGTCTTTGACTTCTCAATCTCTCCAGAGTTAATAACATCACAGTTTTCTTTGTGCAGGTTTGGACCGGACCCTGCTAACAGCCGTTCCTATGAGTACCCCCCTTAATACTTCCTCACAGACTCACAGGACCCATATTCACCTTTAGAGAGAGTTCCCCTTATTACAACTCCTCAGAGAACTTTGCGTACTGTTACACTTTCTCTAACTCAATACCTTGCAACTAAGCCATGCAGGTCTCTTCTCCCACATTTGCTCCTCCAGGATTCTTCTTCTGATGTAATGGTACTCTGACAAAAATTAGATCCCAATATGCCCTTCGCTTTCTGTGTGCCCTCCTCTTTAGTTCCTCAATTCATTCTATATAATGAAGTTGAAATAATCTGGCCTGTTCAAACCCCCGGTACCCCTACAGAGACAAATAACATCTGTTATCCAAGTTTCCTTACAGAACCGCTGAACACTAGATCTTCTGACAGCGAACAAAGGAGAAGCATGCCTATTCCTAGAGGAAGAATACTGCATCAACAAAACCAAACTGAGAAACTGGACTCATTGAGAAAACTCCTGCATCTGAATTTGCCCAGAGCTGCTTGAGTGAGGTTGCCAGAATGCCATACAACCAAATGCTCCTGCACCCTGACAGCCGCCTCCCCACCGACCTAGACCCTAAAATCTTTTTTCCCACGACACCCCCAACCATGCAGGAAGTAGCCAGATAGACCCCGGCACCCTATATCACCAAAAAGGTCAAAATGTTAGATCTAATTGGGCGGCTGGAGGGGGAGGGAACATGGTCACCTAGCAACAAACTGTGCCAGAAGTGACCAATGAGGCATACCTGCTGACCCTGACGTCCACCTTGGGTCCACCTTTTCCTGGGCAGGACCCCTTGACCCCCTTCCTCTGTATAAAAACCCTGAGCAGCCAAAGCCACGTGCGATTTCTCCTGGCTCTCCCACCCCGACTTTCACCCCCGGGGGGCTAGAGATTTCGCCCGGGACACACATTCCAATAAAATCAAGCTACCACTATTGTCTGACTCTGGCGAGTTAATCCTTTTTGCCCGCCGCCGCCTTTGGAAGCTCTACCTGCCGAGGCCCCGTGCCAACCCTTTCGTGAGTTTTACAAAGACCTTGCCTTGGAAAAGCAAGGCAGGACAAGGGAAGGCAAGGCAAGGCAAGTCAAATCCTTGCCTTGGCAAGGCAAGGCAAGGCAAGGCAAGGCAAGGCACGGCAAGTCCTTGCGTTGGCAATGCAAGGCAAAGCAATGCAAGGCAAGGCAAGCAAGGCAAGGAAAGAACTTGATTCACAAGGCAAGGCATAACAAGGCAAGGCAAGGCAATGCAAGCAAGGCATCGCAAGTCCTTGCCATGGCAATGCCAGGCAAGGCAATGCGATGCAAGGCCTTTCTGTGGAAAGACAAGGGAAGGCATACCAAGGTAAGGCAAGTCAATGCTTTGCCTTGGAAAGGCAAGGCAAGACAAGGCAAGGCAAGGCAAGTAAGGCAAGGCAAGTATTTGATTGACTAGGCAAGGCAAGGCAAGGCAAGGCAAGGCACGCAAGGCAAGGCAAGGAAAGGCAAGGCAAGGAAGGAAGGCCTTGCCTTGGCAAGACAGGGCAAGGCAGGGAAAGGCAACACAAGGCAAGGGAAAGCCTTCCTTGTCAAGGCAAGGCACAGCAAGGAAAGGAAAGGCAAGGCGTTGCATTGGCAAAGCAGGCAAGGCACGGCAAGGCAAGATAAGGCAAGGGAAGTAAAGGAAAGGCATTTCCTTCACAAGACAAGGGAAGGCATGGCAAGGCAAGGTAAGGCCTTGCCGTGGCAAGGCAAGGCAAGGCAAGGCAAGGAAAGGCAAGGAGGCAAGGCAAAGCCTTGGTTGCATGGAAAGGCAAGGTAAGGCAAGGAACTGCAAGGCAGTGGCAAGGCAAGGCAAGGCAAGGCAAGGCAAAGCATTGCAAGGAAAGGCAAGGCAAGGAAATGCAAGGCAATGAAAGAGCTTGCCTTGCAAGGCAAGTCAAGATGAGGCAATGACAGGCCTTGCCTTGGCATGTCAAGGCAAGGGAATGCAAGGCTAGGCATTGCCTTGGAAAGGCAAGGTAAGGCACGGCAAGGCAAGACAAGGCAAGGGAAGGAAAGGCAAGGCATTTCCATGGCAAAGCAAGGGAAGGCATGGCAAGGCAAGGCAAGGCCAGCAAGGCAAGGCAATTCCTTGCGTGGCAATGCAAGGCAATTCATGGCATGGGAAGGAAAGGCAAGGCCTTTCTTTGGCAAGGCTAGGCAAGGCAAGAGTAGGCCTAGCCTTGGCATGCCAAGGGAAGGCAAGGCAGGGCAAGGAGTTGCCTAGGCAACGAGGGGCGACGAAAGAAAAGGAAAGTCAATGCGTTGATTTGGCAAGGCAAGGCATTGCTATGGCAAGGAAAGTCAAGTCAAAGCAAGGCAAGGTAAGGCATTGCATTGGCAAGGAAAGGGAAGGCATCGCAAGGCAAGGAAAGGCAAAGCAAGGCAGGGCAAGGCAAGGAAAGGCCTTGACATGGCAAGGCAACGCAAGGCAAGGCAAGGCAAGGCAAGCAAGGCAAAGCAATACCTTCCCTGGCAATGCAAGTCAAGTCATGGCATAGTAAGGCAAGGCACAGCATGGAATAGCA
>JAJEJO010049988.1:38563-74279 GCA_020662805.1 Glaucomys volans | reverse complement strand
CATTTCCTTGGAAAGACAAGGGAAGGAATAGCAAGGCAAGGCAAGTCAATTAAAGGCTTTGCTTTGGCAAGGCAAGGCAAGGCAAGGCAAGGCAAGGCAAGGCAAGGCAAGGCAAGGCAACGCAAGGGAAGGCAAGGCAAGGCAATGCAAGGCAAGGTCTGGCAAGGCAAGAAAAGCCTTTGCAAGACAAGGCAGGACAATGCAAGACAAGGCAAGGCAAGGCAAGGCAAGGCAAGGCCAGCAAGTCAAGGCAATACCTTCCCTGGCAATGCAAGGCAAGTCATGGCATAGCAAGGCAAGGCATAGCATGGCATAGCAAGGCAAGGCAAGGCAAGGCAAGGAATGGCAAGGCAAAGTAAGACCTTGGCAAGGCAATGCAAGTTAAATCAACAAGGACTTCCCTTGGTATGGCAAGGTAAAGCAAGGAAAGGCCAGGCAAGGGCTTGGCAAGGCAAGGCAAGGCATGGAAAGGCAATACAAGTGAAGGCAAGGCAAGGCAAGGCAAGGCCTTTATGTGGAAAGACAAGGGAAGGCATAGCAAGGCAAGGCAAGAAAAGGTAAGGCAAGGCAAGACTAGTCAAGGCAAATCAAAGTAGGACCTTGGCAAGGCAAGGCAAGGTAAAGCAAGGCAAGGTCTTTTCTTGGTATGGCAAGGTAAGGCAAGGAAAGTCCAGGCAAGGCCTTGGCATTGCAAGGCAAGGCACGGCAAGGCAAGGCAAGACAAAGCAAGGCAAGGAAAGTCAAGGCAAGGCCTTTCCTTGGAAAGACAAGGGAAGGCATAGCAAGGCAAGGCAATTCAATTCAAGGCTTCACTTTGGCATGGCAAGGCAAGGCAAGGCCTAGCCTGGCAAGGCAAGGTAAGGCAAGGCAAGGCATGAAAAGGCAAAGCAAGGCAAGGTAAGGCAAGGCACACAAGGGAACGCAAGGCAAGGCATTGCCTTGGCAAGGCAAGGCAAGGCAAGGCAAGGAGATGTAAGGCCTAGCCTGGCAAGGCAAGCAAGGCAAGGCAAGGTCTGGCAAGGCAAGGAAAACACATGGCAAGGCAAGGCATGGCAATGCAAGGCAAACAAGTCAAGGACTTTACTTGGCAAGACAAGGCAGGGCAAGGCAAGGCCAGCAAGGCAAGGCAATAACTTCCCTGGCAATGCAAGGCATAGCATGGCATAGCAAGGCAAGTCAAGGCAAGGCACGGCAAGGCAAGGCAAGACAAGGCCTTGCCTTGGCAAGGCAAGGAAAGGCATGCCAAGGCAAGACAAGGCAAGGCAAGGCAAGGCAAGGCAAGGCAAGTCACAGTAAGACCTTGGCAAGGCAATGCAAGGTAAAGCAAGGCAAGGTCATGCCTTGGAATGGCAAGGTAAGGCAAAGAAACTCCAGGCAAGGTCTTGAATTTGAGTTCTTGTAAGAGTTCAAGTTCAAATGTGTATGTTGGAGCCTTAGTCAACTGTCACCTCCACAGAGAGGTCAATGTAGCCCTGAGAAGAGTAGCTTGCCCCTCCCCTATCCACATTCCTGTTTTACTCTCTTCATTGCACTTAAAAGTAGTGAAATTGGGGCTAGGTTTGTGGCTCAGTGGTAGAGTATTGCCTAGCATGTGTGAGGCACTGGTTAGATTCTTAGCACCACATGTAAATAAAAGTCCATCAACAAACAACTAAAAACAATTTTTATAAAGAAGTAATGAAATTGATTGCATTAATTTGTTTCTTTTCTGCTTCCTCTCTTGAGAATATTAAAATTTTAGGAATACAGATCCTTCTCTCTTAATCATTGCTGGGATATCACCAGAATGCAGTAGGAGTTCAATGCATATATTTCCCTCCTGCCATGGCATATATTACCTGTCTTATCTGTTTGGTCTGCTATAACACAGTACTATCTACTGAGTAGCTTATAAACAAACAACAGATTTTTTTCCTCCTAGTTCTAGAAGCTGGGAAGCACTAGCAGATTTGTGGGCTGGTGAGAGCCTACTTCTTCATTCATAGATGGTGGTCTGCTTCTTTCTGTGTCCCCACATGGCAAAAGGATGAGAGAACTCTCTGGAGTTTTTTTACAGGGACACTAATCTTACTTGGAAGGGCTCCACCCCCATAAGCTAATGACTTCCTAAAGGCCCTACCTCTTAATTCTATTATTTTAAGGGTTAGAATTTTCACATGTTAAGTTGGGAAGGGGAGGTTTGCCAATGTTCAGGCCATTGCACATTGGCAATGTGTTTTCTGCCTCATCTTTTTGCCAAGGAAAAGTTACAGGGTCTTTCAGATAAAGTAACTAAGAAGAAAGAAGGAATCTCTATTTTCAATTAGACCAGAATTGATTAGGGTAGAGGGGCTCTGGATTGAAATCAATGTAGAGTTATGAAAATCATCGTTAAAAATGCTAGCCCCAGAAGATTTAGAATTTCAGAAGTGGACCAAAGGATGTGAGGCCATTCTACTTGCTCTCAATACCATTTGGAACATCTAAGTTATAGGTGGGCAATTATCTTGTTCTTTCTGTCATTGCTTATATTTGCTTGGAAATAGTGGGATCCATGATTAGCTCATTGGTGACTGAGTACAAATTTTCAGAATCTCACTTTTGAGACTCCTATTTGGATGACTTTTTCTTCTATCGAACCTCCATTTATCTTCCTCCTATTACAATGTATCCTCTGTTAGAGTGTGTGTGTGTTGGGGGGGTGCCACCGTGTGTGTGTGTATGTGTGTATAGTGGGGACTTGGGTAAGCTGTGGAGGGATGAGCAAAGGGAAACCTACATGTATGAATACTTTCTTAGAAAAGTGCTACACACCACAGTTAAGATGTATTTTCATGTAATATTCTGGGCAAAGTAAAACAATTATTTCACTTCACTTGAGGTTCTGAAAGGATAACATATAGTTATATAAATTGCTTTGAAAAAATGGTTTAAAAATAATCTCAGACCTTCTAATTTCAGGGACTTCATTAAGCCTTTAGTCTCAAAAAAATATAATCAAATAAAATACCTTTTCATTATTTTGACTTCTAAAGTAAACATTGCAAGATGAAAAATTCATTCCAAGTTTTCATAGACTTGGGAAAAGATGGGGAAGTTAAGTTGTACTGACTTAACTCTTCTTCCTTCAGATGCGATGCTGGAACTGAATGAGGACAGTATGTTCCTACCCAGATTGTCTTAACTCTGCAAATGAACTGAAAGAAAGGAGCTGGATCCTTCTTCTCTGTAGAAATACAAATTTCAACCCAGGGTAGTGATACAAGCCTGTAATCCAGCAGCTCAGGAAGCTGAGGCAGGAGGATTGTGAGATCAAAGCCAGCCTCAGCAACTTAGCAAGGCCCTGAGCAACTCAGTGAGACCCTGTCTCTAAATAAATTATATATTTAAAAAGGGTTGAGGATGTGGCTCAGTGGTTAAGTGACCCAAGGGGTTCAATCCCTAGCAAAAAATAAAAAAAAATAATGACAATAAACTTATCATATGATTATGATTATAATGGATGAGTAATAAAATCTATTATCATTTAAATTTATTTTAGTAAGCTTTAAAAAAATTTTGGAGAGACATTTCTAATAAAATTTCCCTACATTACTTACTACAAAATTTTGATTCCCTCTCCCAGTGAATTCCCTTTAACGGGATAGCAATTTCAATCATCCTTGCCCACATCTCAAAATATTCTGCACTCTTCCATTCCTGCTGATTTACACATCTTACTGTTGTGACTCTTCTTATCCTTCCAGGTGCAACTCATGTACTATTTTCTCCGAACACTATTCTCTCATAAAAAGGAATATTTCTCCTCAAAACACCAAGCAGATTTTGCTTATAGCAAATATAAACTGATACCACATTGAATTATAGAAGCTTGGAGTATGTCGTTCAGACTCAAGGGCAGCTTCTGTATAGTTTTTATTTGTTCATTCAGCTAATATTGGTTGAGCTCTCTGATGTATGAATCAGTGCTCTGGGGATCAATGAGGGAGGGGACAACATCTCCTCTGCAAAATGTGTCTGTGTTGTAAATTCTACTTATCCCACAAAGAGCAAAGAAGAAAAGGAAGACTTCGATTTCCTTTCTACTGGGTTTCTAAGAGTGAAAGGAATAGTCACAAACTTTTGAATTACTTATATAAATGTACATCGATTACTTTCCACTGTGCACCCCTATTCAAGAGGATTAGTTTCCCCATGGAGATGGTCTCCCTTTGCAAAGGACCAGCACCCTGGATGACAATTTCTTTTCCTCTTTTTTCTTTTATTCTTTCCTCTTGGCTGTTTATGATCCACTGTTGTATGTGACCAAAAATGGAAATTGACAGCTGGTACTTATACGGTGGTATCAGATGGAATTTCAGGTCCTGTCCCCGCTGAATCCTATAATTTGTTTGGGTGGTTGCTGCAAAATTGGAAAGCTGTTTCTTGGAACAGCAGTGGCCAGTAATTCACAAGTTGATCAAGGCTTGTGTCTAAGCTCCTTCAAGCATGGGACAAAGAAACTGGTTCAGGGCTACAAATCTTGGCAACACTGATTAGTGTTTCACATCAATCTTGGTAGAGAAAACTGAATTAAAAATATCAAGGAACAGCTGAGGGGTGGTGCATGCCTGTAATCCCAGTCACTTGGAAGGCTGAGGCAGGAGGATGGTGAGTTGAAAGCCAGCCTCAGCAAGTTAGTGAGGCTCTAAGCAATTCAGTGAGACCCTGTTTCTAAATAAAATACAAAAAAGGGCTGGAGATGTGGCTGAGTGGTCAAGTGCCCTTGAGTTCAATTCCCAGTACAAAAAAAAAAAAAAAAAAAAAAAAAAAAACACCAAGAAACAGAGTTTGGTGTTCAGTGATCTGAACCAATAGATGCAGATATGCCCAGAGGCCTCTATGTGGTACTGAGGGTTGGGCTGAGTTTAGGCTGCACACTTCCTTTTATGGAACTTAGTCACTTCTTTTTGGAAACACTCTGTTACTTATCTTAATTCAATTTTGGCCATAATGAAGCCTAGGGATGCCAATTTGTCGATTATAATTTAGAGATATCATGAAACTCTTAAATCATTTTTAGTGGGCTTTATTCATTCTTTTGTTGCTGGGTCATCTTCCCAATATCTCTTTGCACTGATACCAAAGCCAGTTCTCCTCCTAACAAAGGTCCAGATTTTGCACTGAGGCAAAGCAAAATCCTAGAGCAGGGCACAGTCGTGCATGCCTATAATCCCTGCAACTGAGGCAGGAGGATCATGAGTTCAGAGCCAGCCATGGCAATTTAGTGAGGCACTAAGCAACTTAGTGGGATCCTGTCTCAAAATAAAATATAAAAAAACAAAGGGCTGGGTATGTAGCTCAGTAGTTGAGATCCCCTGGGTTCAATTCCTGGTACCAAAAAAAAAAAAAAATCCTGCAGTGTTGAGCTCCAACCTGTGTGGGTGCCTGGGACCAGCATTGACACCGTGAGCTAACTGATCCTTGCAAATCTAATGCAACAGGTAATTCGTAGACTGCTGATCAGTGATGCTGCAACCTCACCGGCAGGCTGAATCTTGAACTTTGGCTAAACCCTAGCATGTGTCTTTAGCTGCCTTTGTGGAAAGAACTAGTAAGAACTAGTAAGAACTAGTACCCATTCCCTTGTCCACCCTGAGGGAGCTTCTCTAGCAGGGTGGCCATAGGAATTCCACTTTCTAATCTCCAGAACCAAAGTTTGCTACAAACTCAAACAGCTCTTTCCTGATGAGCTCTGGGTACTGTTTTAGAGCCTTACTCAGAGGACAGGAGGATGGAGGGAAAGATAAATGAGAGGTTCTGTGACCTAATTACTCTCCTCCTTGTACTGTGCCCTTGATATGGCCTTAAATCAGGTTCTCAAACTTGGCTGCATGTTGATGTCACCTGGAGAGCTCAAAACAACATCAGAACCCTTATGCCTGGGTCCTGACTTGGTGCAGCTGAGGTTGGGGATGACAAGTCAAGACCCTTCAATGTGCACATGTGGTAGGGCTAGGTAGCAGGGTGGTCTCTGAGAATTGCTCCTTCTTCAACCTCATTCCTTCCTTTTCCTTTTCCAAGTGTGTTTTCTTTAAACCTTTGCTCTCTGGTTTATGTCCCCCTCTCCTATATAAAAAGTCAAAATTCAGGTTCCTGTTTAGATATCTTTTCAATGTTTAGCCAGTTTAGCAGCCTTAAGCATTCCTGGAATAGTAGAGCCTTCACCTCGGTATTGGATTATGCAAGATTTTCTCCTTGGTTGCTAAATATTTGTTGTAATCATATTGTACCATCTGTGTACCACGTCACATGCATACATGGTTGTTTATTAAAACAGCTCCATATAGTTATGCATTTTAGTTATGTGTCATGTTTTGTAAAATATTCTGCAGTACATGAAATCACTTCATTTAAATGTTAATAGGTGCTCACTATTTCCTTAGGGAAGTATCTTAAGCAGTGAAAATTATTGATGCAAAGCTAAACTTTTTTTTTTTTTTTGGTACTGGGGATTGAACTCAAGGGTGCTCAACCACTGAGCCACATCCCCAGCCATTTTTATATTTTATTCAGAGACAGGGTCTTACTGAGTTGCTTAGGGCCTTGCTAAATTGTTGAGGCTGGTTTTGAACTGGGCTTCATCCTGCCTCAGCCTCCCCAGCCCCTGGGACTAAAGGTATGTGCCACTGTGCCAGGCATGATAAACATTTTTAAAACCCTTGGCATATATGGCCAAACTACTTTTAAAAGCACCTATGCTGATTTACAAAACTAACAAGTATGACATTATGTAAGTAAGAAGCTCTTAGCCGCTGAGATGGGTGCATTTCAACTTTCTCGCATAACATAAACAGAATTCAGTTAAGGCCTATGATGCAGGGTGGACCTTCCAATAATAACTCTTAACATGAGATAATAACATCTATTGTATATTCCAAAGAAAGCTGCACTTCATTGATTCACTTACTCTTTTAAAATCAGTAAAAAGCCTTAATTTATTTTCACCTTGAATCATTCCCTTTATACATATAAAAACAGAATTTACCTGTGAATTAAAAACCAGGTCTGTGGATCTACCAATACTTCAGAGAATCATCTGAGCTATGCAGCTTTCTGAATGCTTCCCCAGGAGACTCACAGTGATCAGAATTGATCTAGAGACTGAGAGTCTGTATTTTAGCAGAGGCTGCCCAGGTGAGTTCAGCTGGTGGTCAGTTGTGGGTATCACTGCACTATGTTATTAGAAGAATGTCTCTATGCTTCTTATGTGAATACATACCACCATTCCTTCTTGAACTCCACCTCTCTTACCTATAACCAACAATTCAAGAATTGCTTGACTTTAGAACTCCTCCTAAAATTGGATCGGTGTAGCAAAACGCTTATTAATTAAAATTTATGATAAGATTAAAGTAAAACACTCTTGCAGATGATGTCACTGTGACAAGATACAAATGACATTTTATTATTCTCTTTAACGTAAAATAAATATTGATAAATGTCACAAATATGTTATCATATAAGGCATAAGGAGACAGCATCCAGGAGATCATCCATAGGGAGATACACCACTGTAGAGAGAAATGGTGAATCTCAAGATGAGGGTATTTTGTATAGGCATGTGCAGTGTCCGACACCTGTAATCCCAGCGACTTGGGAGGTTGAGGTAGAAGGGTCTCTGGTTAGAAGTCAGCCTCAGCAACTTGGTGAGACCCTGTCTAAAAAAAATTAAAAAAATAAAATGTCTGACTATGTGGATTAGGGAGTAAGCACCGCTGGGTTCAATCTCCAGTACCATAAAAAAAAAAAAAGGTCAGTGCACACATTAATATTATGCACTGGTGAGTTAGGTTCAGTCTCCTATTTCCTTTTGGTCTTGGGAATACCTCACTATTTCCTTAGTTTCTTCTATTTATCATGATGTACATATACATGTTTGTGTATGCACACACAAATTAGAGAAAAATGTCAATGTTGATATCTTTATAAAATTTTTATTTTAATTGTAATTTGATAAATTATGGTTGGATGTATTCATGGGGCATGAAAGCAATGCTATTATTTATGAATATAACAATAAATTGATTTTAATGGCTAACTAAATCCAGCTATTTATCTTATCCATCATCTCAAATACTTATATTTGTGTGTTGAGAACATTTGAAACTTGAAATATATAATACAATATATTTTACTCTACTCATCACACTCAGCAATATAAATCAATGGAAAATATCTTCCATTTAAGCTTTGACTGGCATCTTTAAGTCCCCTTTGACAGGCTTCTATGTCTTCCACCTACCTCTGCTAATTACCCATTTATTCTCTGCTTCTTTGACTTCAATTGGTTTATGTTCCACAATTCAGTGAGAATGTGCCATATTTGTCTTTCATTCCTGCCTTATTTTACTTGGCATAATATTCTTTGATTCCATCTGTGTTTCTGCAAATGACAAAATGTCTTTCTTTTCCAAGGTTGAATGGAATTCCATCATATAAATATCTGTGTCCATTGATCTGTTGATGAACACTTAGGTTGATTCCATAAGTTGGCTATTGTGAATAATTCTTCCATGAAATTGATATTACACACTTCTTCAATGTAGTGATTTCAAATCATGTGGGGTAAATAAGCAGACGTAGGATTGTTGGATCATATAATAATTCTATTTTTGGTTTATTGAGGAAACTCTATACCATTTTCCATAATGGGTAAACTAATGTGCATACCCCAAACCATGTGCAAAACCTTCTTTTCCGCATGTTCACCAATAATTGCTATCATTCATGGTTTTGATAATGATTCTCGTTGGTACTAGGTGATATCATACTGTGGTTTTAATTTGCATTTCCCTAATGATTGCTAATATTGGGCATTAGTAATATCTACTGGTCATCTGCATTTCTTTTTTTGAGAAATATCTATTCAGGTCTCTTGCCCTCTTTAAAATTTGTTCTCTTTTCATAGAGTTGTCTGAATTTCTTATCTATTTTTGGTACTAATCCCATATCAGGTGTTTGGCTTGCAAATATTTTCAACCAATATTGGGTTGTTTCTTTGTTCTGTTTTTTTGTTTGTTTTTTTATTTGATTTGATTTGATTTATTTCTTTTTTGCTGCCAGCAGAAGCCTTTTATTTCTATGCAATTGCAGTTCTCTATTTGTTCTTTTACTGCCTGAGCTTTTGGGATCAAATCTAAAGAATTATTTACCATAGCAGTGTCTTAGAGTTTTGTAGCTCATGAATCTTCTTTAAGAGAATTATTCTGAATTCTTTGCTATTTCACAGATCTCTCTTTCTTTAGGTTCCATCTTTGGAGGTTGGTTGGTTTATTTTGCGGGGGGGGTGTCATGGTTTCTCAGTCCTTGTAATCCTGGCGTCTGTGTGTTTGAGTTAGACATCTACCTTTCCCAGCTTGTACAGGTGTTTTCTGGAAGGGATAGGCCTTGGTAGTATGGTGTGGCTTTTGATTCAGGATGGGTCAGATGGAACTGATCTGGGCAGGTAGACTTGTCTTGAGTTCTCAGCTGCTTTTGTTCTGAGTTTGAGTGGGGCAGCTGACTGGGCTCAGCTGTCTACTAAGTCCACTGGCTGAACCCTGCAGTCTTGCTGAGCTGCTGGATGATCACTGCAGTCACCTCACATCAGGCTAGTCCATAAGATACATTCAGGGGCCAGATAGTGTTGCTGTTTGAGGTCAGTAGTTGGACAGCATTTTAAATGAGACTCTGAGATTAAAGAGGGTCACTGACTGCTATGGATGAGACCAGTTGCTTTGCTCAGTAGAAATGCACAATTGAAATTTCCACAATTCTTTGCCAATGTGGGTCCTTGAGATGAGCTTTGAGCCTAGACTGAGTGTGTTTAAAATCCCACACGTGGCACATTTAGGCCATGCTTTTTTCCAAAATTCACTGCAGTGGGGTCTACAGGTGTGCTTTGAGGTTATGCTGAGCACTGTTCAATGGTGTGGATAACTAGACTCTGATCTTTGCTGAAGTTTCCTAATGCTGTTATCTTTCTATAGAATACCTAGAAACACTACAGAAAGCACCAGCCCCGAGAAATGGCATTTGGAAATTGCTGACCATTTTAATTATGACTGATATATTGTGACAACAGGAAATCTATTCAAACTAACTCATGCCAGAAAGCAGTTTTAAAACAATACAAGAACAACTCATCCACCTTTTTCAATTTTCCTTTTAAATTTTTGCTATTGCAAATATCCATGTAATAAACTCCAGTGCAAAAACATTAACTCATTATTTCCTAGAATTATTCCCAAATGTGGAATTGCTGGATTGATCTCCAATTCATTTGTGTTAGCAGTAGTGTGAGAAGCAGGATAATGTACCCCTCCAAACAACGATATTCATGTCCCAATTCCCAGATTTGCACAGATGTTAGGTTATGTGGCAAAGAGAAATTAATACTGCTAATTAGTTACTTTAAAAGGAGATTGTCTTGGATTATCTGAGTAGGATCAGTGTAATCACAAGGATCATTGAAAGTAGAATAGGAAGGCAAAGAGAGAGTCAGAAAAAGATATAGCTCCAAAGGAAAGGTACAGAGAGGTGCAGTGTTGTTGACTTTAAAGATGCAGGAGAGAGCCACAAGCCAAGGAATGTGGGCCGCCTGTGGAAGCTGGAAAGGGCAAAGCAACCAGTTCTCCCCTAGAGCTTCCAGAAGGGGACATAGCCTTGTCAGTATTTTGATTTTATACAATTGAGTCCCATGTGAAATGGGAAACCTATTTGGAACTGTGAGATGATAAATTTGTGTAATCTTAAACCTCTTAATTGGTGGAAATTTGTTACAGTAGCAACACAAAGCTAATATGGCCCACTTCCAGATTCATAGAGCCAGAGTCAGCATTGACTCTCAGCTGATTTTTACTTTTGTTCTACTTTATGGTGAGAGGATAACCTTATAGGTCTTCTCATGCCATGGATTGTATTCGACCTCAAAAGAGGCCTTAAATATAACAAAGCATCATATATGGGAGGCTCATAGATATTAGATTTCCCAAAGATCTGGGTTTTCCATAGCTGTTCTTCTTATCATATCTCCCCAGTTCCCAGATAGGAAAGACTGATGACTGCTGACCCGAAATAGCTCTTTGTCCTTGAGTTCTCATACTAAAGGCTGTAAAAGCCCTCATGCTTCCTTGCACATGCCCTGGTAAGTGACAGTTCTTGCCATGAATGGAAGTCTGTTAGCACCCCTCTTCCTGTTTTTTATCTCCCTTGATTGACGACATGTGCATTAGATCTCAGATATCCAAATTCCAGAGATCAGCGAAGGACCACAAGAATGTCAGAGACACTGGTCCTGATATCCCCAAATCCCTGATCCACTGACAGGATTCTTTTTATGAGAGAAAGATAAACATTTATTCCTTGAAATTTCTGATAATTATTTGTTCTATAATTTGCACCAAAGCATTTCTTATAGACAGACTCTCTATTCCATACTTACTCAGACTTAACCTTTTCTTCTCTAGTCAAAGCCTACCCATCTTCAGTCCACCTCCTTCATGAAGCTTCATTCACTGTGTGACCCATGAAATTTTCTTCTCTCAACACCTCCAGTACCATCTGATCCAATCAAATGGTACTTTATGTTGTATGTTCCTCTGGCTACCTTCTGGGTATCTGCTCTGGCTATTCACTGGAGCAGCACTGTCCAGTAAAGCTTTCTGTGATGAGGAAGGTTTTTATTATCTGTACTGTCCAATATGATGGCCAATAGCTACAGGCAGCCATTGGGCACCTGAAATGTCGCTAGTGCAACATAAATTTTAATTTTAAATTTCATTTTAAATAACCACATGTGGTAAGTGACTGCCAGTGCAGCACTCGATTATCCATTCCTTCAAGGACCCAATTGATATAATTCTTTGTCTCCAGCAGAGGTGGGCACAAAACACATAATAATTCTTAAATGACCTTTCATTACTCTACATCACCCACAGCCATTGTTGCCAGTCTTCATGCCTGCAGGAAATCAACAAATAATGTGAATGAAACAAGTTTCCTGAGTGTCATAACATCAAAGGTGTGTATGAGGTGGGACTGCAGCAAGCTGTCTTATGGCAGGGGGTAGCTCTTCAGCCCCAGATGATGTTGTCTTGTTGAAGGGAGAATCAGCGTGGCCAAATACAGAATAACATTGACCAAATTATGCTATGAATATATCATAATAAATTCCACTTGTATATATAAATATCACACACCAATTAAAATAATAAATAGAAGGAAGACCAATAGAGTAGAGGAAGGGGATCAGGGGAAAGTCTTAAGGACTGAAATGGAGCAAATTGTTATACACATTTATAAACATAACAAAATAAACCCCACTCTGGTGCATGACTATAATGCACTGATAAAATATGAAAAAAATAATATCCCAAAATTGGTATATTTAGACAAAAATAGCAGATTTAAAAATGTTTAAAAATGTTGATAAATAACTTGACAGGCCAAAGAAAAGAAATTTGGGTAGCTTAAATAAAGATAGCATGGCCAGATATAGCCAGAGGGCCACCAGTTTGAGACCTGTGGCCCACAAGATGATTTTTAGATTCTTCCTGACTAATCCAGCCTAGGAGAACAGACATCCCAGGTTGATTGCCTCCTGGTCCTCCCTGATATACTCTGCTCTAGCGACCTGGGACCACCTGCAGTTCCCCAAACTGTCCTATACTCTTGTGACTCTATTTTCACTTCTGGCAGTGTGCTTCCCTACTACCCATCCCTTGACCCTTTATTTCTCATAGGAAAATCCTATTTATTCTGCAGGTCACCACTCAGAGGGCCTTCTATAAATTCTTCTTGAACCCAAATCAAAACATGAGCCCAGCCCCTTTGTACAGAAAGCTATGTTGTACTTCTCTTGTGATGTTAGAATAAGTTGCTTACCAACCAGTTTCAGTAACAATCGTTGCTAGTTTCCAAGCAAAGTGTTAGGTAATTTGTATAACTCACTGTGCTAAGGGACTTATTTTGCTTACTACCTATTCTCCCTGGGTTTAAATTAATAAGTCCCTGATGCCATTTCTCCTCTGCAAAGGATGAGTAATGAGTAACCACCTCCAGTAGAAGAGTAAAAGATGTATTACACAGAAAGTGCTCAGTACAGTGTGTGGAGCATAGTAGATGCTTGGTAAGTATTTCTCCCATTGTCACTTTTTAGCCAGGAACATGTCCTACAGAGTGTTCATGTGATCACAAATCACAGAGTGAAGGAATGTGATCACAAATCAGTGTCTGCTTTCAGGAGAGTCTGCCCTGGAGAATTGGATTCAGAGGGACTCATGGATACTGCACCATTGTTTGGTATTATTCTTGCTTTCTGATTCTGCATGATTTTTTTTCCCAAGACATGTCCTCAGACTCAGAAGTTTCATGCCCTTCTCAATCCTTAATTTCAGATGCATGGGAAGATCAGGGATTTTCTCTTTGAGTTGCTCATTAGCACTTTCCAAAATGAATTTTTCAGGTGCCATATAGCTTAAATTTAGAATCAATCATCCAGATAAATATGATGGAAAAGCTATGCAATGGTTGAAATAGTGAGCAGACAAACAATTTTGTTCATACAGAATTTCTCCTACAATAGTACACTTTGACTTCATATTAGGAATTTTATCTTACACATCCAGAATATTGAGACTCATACAGGTTGAACAGTCTGCCCAAAGATGTGGGGGTTGGAGTGGGGTTTTAAAGTCAGGTCTGCTTAAAATCTAAGCCCAGTGGTGTTAAAGCACAGCCCTGGCTGTCACCTTAGTTCCCAGATGGGGAAACCGATTCAAGCAGCATTGGCTATGTGACCGGGTGAGGGTTACATTGAGCCTGGTCTCCTGGCTCCAGGGCCTTCTCCTGTTCTAGCCTGCTGCTTCTCCCTGTCTGAAGAAGCAGTTTACATTCAGGGTCACCTGAAGGAGGGACAGAGCAAAGCAGGGCTATAAGAGTCTTTGAGGCCTGGGAATTTCCTTAATCTGCTGGAATAGACTCCACCAGCATCCCACGTAGCACTGGGATTCTTACAGATGTCATGGGAAAGGATGCAAGAGGGCAGAGCTAACCCCCAATGCCAACTGGGCCAAAGTACAAGTGACATCTGCTTCCTTCAGAGATGACCCCTGGCTCTTTCTTTTCATGGCCCTCCAAGAAACCTAGATGATCCCAGAAAGATATGTTTAATAGTCTTCAAGATAGCAGGCCCTCACTTCCCTGAGGAATACCTGCATTTTTAAAAATAATACTGTGAAGCTTATGGTTCCTGATTTTAAATTTTATTAATTTATTTATTGTCATACTGGGTATTGAACACAGTGGTGCTGTACCACTGAGCTACATCACTGACCCTTTTAAAATTTTGTTTTCTTGAGACAGAGTTTCACTGAGTTGCTTTGAATGTGTAATATATAGCCCTTATGGTGTTGGGATAAATCTTCCTATCCCTAGTTTCTCCAGTGTTTTTAGCATGAGTGATGAATTTTATGGAAGGCCTTTTCTGCATCTATTGAAATTATCATGTGACTTTTGTACTGATTTCTATTTAATATAATGAATTATATTTTTTTATTTTACATGTTGAACCATCTTGAATCTCTGTAATGAAACCAACTTGATCATGATGTATACTTTTCTTAATGTGTTCTTGAGACATTTTGCTGATGTTTTGCTAAGAATTTTTGGATCTGGGTTCATCAAGGATATTGGTCCACAGTTTTTTCTCCTTTCTATGTCCTCATCTGATTTTGGTATCGGGTGATATTGGCTTCATAAAATGAATTTGGAAATGTTCCTCTTCTTCCTATTTCATGGGATCATTTAGAATTGGATTTGTTTTACTTTAAAGGACTGGTAGAGTTTAGATGAGAGTTTATATGGTCCTGGAATTTTCTTTGTTGGAAGGCTCTTTATTAATGCTTTAATCTTGTTGTTGCTTATTATTGATCTGTTCAGGTATCCTCTTAGTTCAAATTTGGTAGGTCACATGCATCTGAAAATTTTTTGATTTCTTCTAGATTTTTTTAATTATTGGAATATAAATTTTCACAGTAGTCCCCAATCTTCCTCTTTTTTTGGTGATGTCTATTTTGACATCTCCTTTTTGATGAATGATTTTTTAAAATTTGGGTCTTTCTATTTAGTTGTTTGACTAAGGGTTTATTCATCTTGTGTCTCTACTCAAAGTATCCACTCTTCATTATGATGATCTTTTATAGTGTTCTTTTATTCTCGATTTTATTAATTTCAGCTGTGATCTATTTCCTTCCTTCTACTGGTTGTGTATTTGTTTCATTCTAATTTTTCTATAACCTTGAAACGCATCATCAGGCTGTTTATTTGAGATCTTTTGTCTTTTTCTTTTTTAATGTAGTCACTGAAACCTATAGATTTTCCTCTTACACTCACCTTCCTAGTGTCTCAGAGACTCTGGTATGGTTTATCTTTCTTCCCTTTACTTGTAAACATTTAAAAATTCCTCCCCTCATTTGTTCTATGGCCCATTCACCATTCAAACAGATGTATTATTCAAACTCCACATGTGTATATTCTCTTTATAGTATATTTTTGCTTTTATTTCAAATTTTATTTCATAATGATCTGATATGGTATAGTGAATTACATCAACTTTTTTTTTTATTTCTCAAGTCTTGCTTTGTGGCCTAAATTATGATTTATTTTGAAGAAAGTTCCTTTAGCAGATACAAAGAAAGATGTGCAACAACAGTTATTAGGGTTAAATGAAGTATTCTGTGGATGTCTGTTAGGTTAATTTTATTTATAGTGTTTTCTAAGATTTGAAGTGTCATTGTTGATTTTATATTTGGATGACCTTCCTATTAGTGAGAGAGGTATGCTTAAATCACCTAGTATTATTGTATTGAGATCTATCTATTTTTATGTTGAATAGTATTTATTTTATGAAATTAGATATACTCAATATTAATGGCATAAATAGTATCATTTTATCTTCTTCCCTTTACCATTTTGAAATGACCTTCCTTGTCTCATTAGATTATTTTGGCCTCAAATCTGCTTTGTCAGAAATGAGAGTAGCTCTCTCTTATTGGTTTTAGACTCTATTTACTTGGTATATTATTTTACTTCCTTTTACTTTCAGTCATGGATATATTTGCCTGTGAGGTGTCTCTTGCAAGCCACAAATAACTGGATTTTGTTTTTTAATCCAATCTGACAGTCTATATATTTTAATTGAGAGTTGAGACCATTTTCATTCAATGCTATTATAGAGAGATATTATTTTCAGTCATTGTTGCTTCATTTCTAATGTTTAAGTAGATCCTAATTATCATTTGTTTAGCTACTTTTGTAAAGAGATTCATCCATTCAGGGGATCTGAAGTTTGTATTTAACTTCTGGTCTAGTATTTCTTTGGGTACTTTCTGTAGTTCTGTCTTAGCAACTCTGAATTCTTTTAGTTTTTAAGTGAAGGTTTTTATATCTTCTTTGATTCTGGAGGATAACTTTGCTGGGCACAGCAATCTTGATTGATAATTATTTTCTTTTAGGACTTGGAATACATCTTTCCAAGCTCTGCTAGCTTTTAGAATCTCTGCAGAGAAATCAGAAGTAATTCAGCTTACTTCTAAAATATTACTTGCTTTTCTTGAGTCTTCAAAAATTTCATAATCAGAAAAATGAGAGATTATACTCTATTTATTTATGATATATCAAAATGTATAAATGCATTCTACTGTCATGTACAACTAATTAGAACAAATAAAATTTAAAAAATTAAAAAATTTAAATATTTTAAAAGTTTTTTCCCTGATCTTAACATTAGGCATTTTAATTATGAAGTACTGTGGAGATTTTTTTTTAATTTGGGGTTTTGAATAACTCCTGTAAATGGATATCCTTCTCATTCCCAAGATTTTGAAATTTTTCTGAAATTAATTCACTGAAAAGTTATCCATTCCCTTATATTGCATCTCATGTCCATCTTTGATGTGAATGATTCTTAGATTTGGTCTCTTAATGTCCTAGATTTATTGCACATTCCTTATATTGTTTCTTAATTTATTTATTGTTTTCAAATTTATATATTTTGTCTTCAATGCCCTGAGTTCTGCCTTCTATATGATTTAATCTACTAGTGAAATTTTCAACTGTATTTTTAATTTGATTTATTTCATCTTTTATTTCCAGCATTTCTGTTTGGTTCTTTTTCAGACTCTGTCTTTATTAAAATGCTCTTTTGCATTGTGCATAGTCTCCCTTAGTTAATTCCTTTGATCTTTTGTTCATTGATCACTTTAAGCATCAACTTTCTGAATTCCTTATCTGGCATTTCCTGTATTTCAATGTCTACAAGTTCACTTGTTAGAGTATTGTGAACTTTTGGGGACATTGCAGTCCTTTGCTTTTTCATATTACCTATGTTTCTACATGGATTTGCACATCTGCTGGGATGATTGTCTCAACCACTGTTAAACCAGGGAATTTTTGGTGAGCTTCTTTCTCTTCACTGAGTGCCTCTGCCTTGGTGCATATCTAACTGTTGGTACTCCCACTCATTGTGATCCTGCAGCTCTGTTCTGTCTCTAGAATGACTTAGAGAGGGTATAATAATTCTCCAGTAACTGCAACCACTTCAGAACAAACCTTTAAAATTTACTGAAAATTTTCTCCACAAACTCACTAATTTGAGTGAAAAGGGAAGTTTATTTTGACTGATGGTTTCAGAGATTCAGTATGTGGTTGGCTATTCCATAGCTCTGGGCCCAAACTGAGGCAGAACATCATGGTGGAAGGGCATGGGGAGAAACCTGCTCAGGACATGACAGGGAAGAGAGAGAGAGAGAGAGAGAGAGAGTGCTGTACTCATCAGGGACAAAACATAAGCCCCAAATTCATGACCCTAGTGACTTACTTCCTCCAGCCATACCCCACCTGCCCAAAGTTTCCACCCAGTTAATCTATATCTAGAGGATTAATCCACTGATGAGGTTAAAATTCTCATCATCTGATCCTTTCACCTCTGCAGCTTTGTATTGTATCACACATGAGTTTTGGGGGGCACTTTACATCGAAACCACAACACATTGCCACCATTATTATTCTTCCATCCAGATTTTATTTGGCTCCAGAAACAGAGGTATGTGGGAACAAAAAGTGTAGGAAGGAGACCAGGTGAGAAGACAGACATCCCTGACCCCATTCCAGACTAATGTTCTTGTGTTTGCCAGCCTATCTTCCCTTTTTCTGGAGGATGAGCCATGTGTGTACATTCCTGCATCCACAGCATCTTGAAAAATACCTAGAACATACCAATCACTCCGTGAATGATTATGGAATGAATAAAGAAACAATTTCAGGGAGTGGGGAAGTAAAGGTGTCTACTCACCGACACATCTGCATTTCTATTCTCTTTTTTTTATACCCATGATGAAAAGTTTAGATAAATCTGAGCATGATCACAATACCATTTAAACAATTAGGTTGCTTCCAGGTACTCACCATTGACTCACAGCTTCCCCATCCTCCCACTGGGCTAGACTCACACTGATGCAGGTTCTCGGGTTGACAGGCTCTCTAAGGAGAGAACTGTATATGTTGGTGCAGCAGCTTGCTCCACAATCAGCAGCTGAGAACGGTCCTAGACCTCTGCTTGGAGGCCCATATTCTGTTCAGAGTTATACCTAGAGAGATGCCAAAGGTGACCACAGACCCTGAGAGCTGCAAGTCTTCTGGTCAACCTGAGAAAAAAAAAAATCTCAGAAAAGTAGTCATACGACAGGAATTGCAAAGTCTGCAAATCTCACTTCAGATTACCTTGAAGGTAAATGTAGGATCCCACCTTTAGCTGGAATGCTTTGAGGAGTAATTGGAGGGCCTCACAGGAAGAGGGGTACATGCCACCCAAGGCAAGCTGGGCTCAACTCAGTTTCCCAACACAGCTCCGATCCCAAGGGATGTCTCCTGCTTCCACTGGGAAGCACATCAGAGCTAAAGGGAATTCACATGGTCATCCCTAACCCTGTCACTTCACAGATGGGCAAATTAAGGACAGAAGGGAGTAGTCTGCAGGTAAGACCCAGCACTGATACATTGTCAGTCACAAATATCTGCCTGTCAATGAGTGGGAACCTTATTGCCCTTATTGAGTTGTGCAACTCATCTTCTCTCACCTTTGGTGATATCAAGAGGCTGTTGACCTGGGAACTCAAACACTACATATGACTTGATTTGCAAAAAGTCTGATCAGCTCTCCTTAGGAAAAAGTTGTTCTGCAGGATGCATTCAATTTCCACATAGTATTTTCCATCCATCTTTCTTAATCCACCATTAGTGTAAGAATATTCATTTGCCCATTCATATTGATTTAAACTCTGAACTTGGAGGAAGCAGACACATATTTTAGCAAATGTATTCAAGTCACAGAGACATGCATTCTCTCAGAAATACTGTACTCCTCTATGGAGGTTACAGCACCCCTACTCTCTAGGATGCTTGTATCACATCACTCCATTTCCCTGCTCAAAGTTCATTGAACCAAGGATGGTACCTAACTCAAGCTTTTCTGTGGATTTTGAAATCTGAGAGACTTAGAGAATTAGCCAGACATCTGAGCTGGTTTCTGACATGGAAGAAAATACTCTAGAAAGTTTTAAGGATGGGTTTGCCCTGAATATGCAAAAGCAAACAAAGCCAGTTGAAGGGGGGTTATATGAGAGGGAGGGAGAGAGGGAGGGAGGGAGAGAAGAGAGAGAATGCTGAAGACAGAGAGACCTAAAGAGGGAGAAACTTGCAGATGAGAGAAGGAGGAGGAACAGGAGTATTATGCTTCAGATGTGAGGTATCTCCCAAAAGCTCCTGTGTGAGACAATACAAGAAGGTTTAGGGGAGAAATGATTGGGTTATGAGAGTCTTCACTCAATCAGTGAATTAATCCCTGATGAGATTAACTCAGTGGTAACTGGAGGCAGGTAGGGTGTGCCTGGAGGAGGTGTGCATTGGGGATGTGGCTTTGGGGTATATATTTTGTATCTGGAAAGTGAAGTCTTTTTCTCTCTGCTTCCTGATCATCATATGAGCTGCTTCCCTCTGCCATACTCTTCCACCATGATGTCCTGCCTCACTTTGAGCTCCAAGGAATGGAGTTGTCCATGGACTGAGACCTCTGAAACTGTAAGCCCTCAAATAAAGTTTTCCTCCTTTACAATTGTTCTGGTCAGGTCTTTTAGTCACAGCAGTGAAAAAAAAAAAACTGAGTAAAACAAAGAAAGAAACAAAGGAGAGTGAGAAGCAAGAATTAACAGAGGGCTAGGGGAAGGGAGAGAGATGGAGAGAAGAGAGAGAGAGGAAATCAAAGATTGTCTGAGTGTCACATTTCTGTTTCAAATCACTTGATAGGCCGAGCTGCTTTTAATTCTATGGATAACACAATGTTCTTCCAATAGTTCCCCCTCTTGTAATTTGAGCTTTTGCAGTTTTCTATTAATTGCAACTACAAGTTTGAACTCTAAACAGCTTGGCACTTCAAAAAGCAGTGTTAGTTAAAAAGAGAAAAGAAAAAGAATATGCATCATAAAGTGACACATTATGGATTTCAATATATTTGGAGATCACCTGGGCCTCTCTCTACCCATTTATACATAGCTAATTATTTTAGTTCATGAAACCTCTGCCATCAAAAGAAATTTAGTTCAGCTCCATGACATGGAGCATCAATTAAAAATTCTTTAGATAGAACCCTGTGATGGGGGTGGAGGAGAAAGTTCATGTTATCCAGGCTTGAAGGAAATAGAACAGAGATTGCCAGAAACTGCTGGGTTAGCTGACATATCAGCCAAAGGTGCTGAGTCTGGCCTGGGAATGTGCCTTTGAAAACTAGGGTGGTAGCAGATGGGGCCCAGTCAGGTGGGAACAGATGAATGAGGATTGACAGGTGGTACTGGAGCTGTCCATTGGTACATGGCATTGCCTTGCCATAACACATATTGTTCAGTCACTTCCTTCCACTGTCCTCTTACTCCAGGGTCATACCAAACCCACCCTGGGTAAATCTTCTCACTTCTTCCCTGTCACCTCTGTTACATTTGGCAATGATACCTCTTATCCACTGGGTACCTTTCTAAGTGTTGGCAATAGCAATAAGCAAGAACCTTGGCTTTAGTGGCATTTTCATCCTGTTTTGGAAGACAGACAATAGACACATAAGCAAATATATGATTTTCACTTCTAAGAAGTACTGTGAAAAAAATCATGCTGTGTAAGATCAGGATGGATGGGGAAGGGAAAGGGGGTCTTATTCTGGTAGTTGCACATGTAAGATCTGGTTATCTCAAGGTCCATTCAACCAACTATGAGCTTTGAGAGGGATCTTTGCCTGGCACACAGCAAGTGTTTGATAAATTGGTATCAGAACCACAAATTTCAGTGTTTCAGATAATGAACAGAAAGCAGGTGAACTAGAGAGTTAACCAATTACCCAGAAAATGACTGAAAACTGTATCATATTTTCCTCTGACTTCACCTAGGAATGTAATTAACCACAAAGCTCTCAGTATTGGTAGGTACCAAACATCAATATTCCATTTCTCAGTTTTTAAACATGCCTCATCATCATTAAAAAAATCTCCTTGGAACACTCACTAAAACAATATAAACTTGCCATTTCTTTTTTTTTTTTTTTTGAGGGGGTACCAGGGATTGAACTCAGGGCCACTTGACCCCTGAGCCACATTCCCAGCCCTGTTTTTATTTTATTTAGAGACAGGGTCTCACTGAGTTGCTTAGCACCTCACTTTTGCTGAGGCTGGCTTTGAACTCCTGACCCTTTTGCCTCAGCCTCCCAAGCTGCTGGAATTGCAGGCATGTGCCACTGTGCCCCACCCATTTCTTATTTAATTACAAAAGACTCATTCAAATCATAAAATTGAGCAACTCCCAAATTCAACATTTTATTTTTCAGTTTATTCTAAATATTTGTCTAAGCAGCAAGATCCTTTTTCATAGAATCTTTGCTTTGTTTCTGCTTACAGCACCAGGCCTAGCCATTGTTCCTGAGACACTGTTTTCTCAATAGCTTTCCAATTGTTATTTCATGTACTAGTAGGAGGAATAAAGAAAAAGCTTGGGTGGTATATGGATATATCAGGAACTGAGCTAGATTCACCCCATGGCCAAAAGACTCACTCTCCATCAGAGTTCCCTGGTGGCAAGCAACAGAAATAGACTATGATGACATTAAACATAAGAAAGAATTAACTTCGAAGGATAAATGGGGAGCTCATAGAAGAAGAAGGCAACTTGAAAAACACTATTAAGTGAAAAGCAAGAACTGGAGCAGCTGAATTTCTGATGTCCAGATTTTATGAGCCAAGGGTAAATCTAGCCTCCTGGGTTTTTGTTGTTGTTGTTGTTTGTTTGTTTTGGGCACCCGGAATTGAACCCAGGGACACTTAAACACCACCAAGCCACATCTCCAGCCCTTTTTGTATTTTATTTTGAGACAGGGTCTCACTGAGTTGCTCAGGACCTCTGTAAGTTGTTGAGGCTGGCTTTGACCTTGTGATCCTCCTGCCTCAGCCTCCAGAGCCACTGGTATCACAGGCATGTGCCACTGCACACAGCTGCCTCCTATCTGTGGTTTAATAAAAATAGTTTCTTGGAACACAGACACACCCACTTGTTTGTACATCATGAATATCTGATCTCCCTTTACAACAACAACAGTAGATTCATACAGTAGAGGCAGGGACCTTAAGGTCCTAAGTTCTTAAAATAATTACAATCTGTTTTTTTTGTTGTTGTTTTGTTTTGTTTTGTTTTGTTTTAGAAAAATCTTAGCAACTTCTGCTGAAGAAAATTGCAATGAACTGACAATATTTTCAGATATCATGAAGGAGTTAAATGTTCCTTAATCATGTTCAGCCCATGCATCTCTTATTTTAAGATTAACATTCATTGAAAAGACTGTCTGACTGACTGAACTCAAGTCACACAACCCTGAGTCTTCTCAAGGAGATCTGGGTCTGTGGCAGACATTCCTGCTCCTGAGGCAGCATGCCATAAGGAAGGTATAACCCCCTAAAGAAAACCCAAGGGGGCCTACTGAAGAATGGGAACTAGGTTCCAGGTAGGCAAGATCAACAGGCATGCAGTGTACCCCCTCCCACCCTGCAGCCTTGAAATTAAAATATACAGGTACATACTACAAGTCATGGAGCTAAAGGCAGTCATGAATAACCAAAGTCATATAATTTTTAATTCCAAGGGTTCACTATATTCCTTTTAACCTAGTTCCAATGGCATTAGAAATAGTTCCAGGGTGAAAAGAAGGCAATAGAACTGAACAGGCTTGTCACTGATAAGCAAATCATGTCATCTCTCCAAGACCCAGTTTCCCTAACCTCCTCTGCCTGTCCAACAGACCTGGGTGAAGGGCAAGAACATAAAGGGAACATCTGAATATGGCTCCATCTGAAAATGACAGAGGACCTCATATGAATAAAAGGGCATTCCAAATGGGAAATCATGAGAATCATGAGGCAAAAGCAGGGCTGATTAAGAGGATCTTGAGTTCAAAGCCAACCTCAGCAACTTAGTGAGGCCCTAAGCAACTAAGTGAGACCCTGTCTCTAGATGAAATGTAAAATATGGCTGGGGATGTGGCTCAGTGATCGAGTGTCCCTGAGTTCAATCCCTGGTATCAGAAGAAAAAAAGCAAGGCATGATTAAAAATTCAAATAGTGAGGCTAGGGTGTAGCTCAGTGACAGAGTGGCCACTTAGAATTTGAAAGGTACTGGACTCTTGTTCTGCACTACCAAGAAAAAAAAAAAAGGACTTTTATAGCAGAGTTTGCCATTAAGTATAATATGCTATCGTTCTCAAAGAACTCTTTGAATGTCTACTGATACTGTAATTCTTCTCTCTCCTTCCTTCTCATTCCAGCCTCATCTCCAATGGTTACTGAATCCCTGCAGCCACCCTGGTAACATGGTAAACTTGGTTGCCAGTCCAGCTTGTAAGGTAAGAACCAAACTGGCCCCATGACAGGCTTAAGTAACAAAGGAAAACCAAACAGGCCTCAGCTGTACTTTCCAAGGTTGCATTTTACTGAAATTATAAGGGAACCTGATCATGGTGACCTGACTGAGCATCATTCCCTAGGAAACTGGATATAATGATAAGACTATGAGACATAACATGAAAATTAGAATTTCATAAACTTGAATTTCTCTAAATTAGAAAATGTATGATTTAAAGCCTTAGTACCCTATAAAGTTTCCAGAGAATGTGTGGCTTTGCCTAAGGCACATGATGTTAATGACAACAACTTATGTAACCCCGACATTTCTTGTGAGACCTTACTCTCTGCTTAGGTAAATATCCAAGCTCTGGCCTTATAGTTGACATTCCCACATATCTAGTTGCTTAGCAATGAACTAACCACTCACTGACCTCTGTGGGAAACTGGACCTATAATGAACTAACATGACCCTGAGTCCCTCCCCCTATTGTGTATTTACTATAAAAGCCTGTGTGATCTCTGGCAAGGGGCCGCCATCATATAGCACTGAGGCTGCTGGTGGAGGTCCCTGCTCGAGTTTGAATAATAAAGTTCCCTCATGCCTTTGCATAGGTTTATGGTTTCTCGGTATCCTCAGAGATTTTGGACTCAGGCTTAATAATCCTAGGGAAGAATACTGACTTCAAGATCCTGGTGCTATCTTGGAATTAGAGACCTTCTCAACCTCAGTTCATTGGAGGAAGTTTTCAAAACCTTTATGCAGGTAAAATTCCTCTAAAAATCACAACCTCTTCCCTTGGCCCTCCTAGGACAGCATCACTCCCACACCATAGCAACCCACTGGCCTGTCAGCCAGATATGGCTGTTCACCTGTTGATTTTTTTTATTCCTTGCTAGAGCTCCTGATACCCTGGCATAGGCAGACCCAACGTTAATCAGTGCTTTAGACCCTGTCTAATGATGTTAACAACCATAAACTCCTAACACTGTGCCAGGAATCATTTGCCAACCACCTCAATTTCATTTCCTTAGTCCAAGGTACTTAGTACTGATACTGGTGATGATGAGTTCTATTTCCCCAGATATGAAGATTGAACACCTGAGAAATGCTGAGGCAAGTGTAGAAAGCTAGTTTTACTTAAAAGATAGAACAAAGAGATTTTTTCACAGAGAAAGCATCCCTGAGCTGGGTATCAGGGAAGTGTGGGTGACCTGTTACTTTTATACATTTTAGATTTTCTTTGTTCTCCTGTCCCTCTTCTCCCCTTTCTTGTGTGACCAGGGACCAAAAGATGAGCCAAAAAGGTGAGAAGGAAGACTTCTAGGGTTGCCTTTCTGTTTGCCCAACAGGACTGGGAAAAGGCTGCCCAAGGGGTGCTTCATTAACAACCCTTTGGGAGGAAAGTTCCCTGTAGGCAGGTAAGCTTGGTAACTGGTGGGGAAGGAGAGGGAAGAGATCTGGAAGTATTAGCATTTCAATCCCTCAGAGGCAGCCCCTATCTTCCCAGACCCCAATCAGCTTCCACCTTCCTGATTCGACCCAATTATCATCTACATTGACTGCCTTTCATTCCCAGGCCTCAGCACCATTTCACAAATAGAAAAACTAAGCTCCAGGTCACAGAGCTTGTAAGTGCTGAAGCTTAGATCCCAACTGACTCTAGCTTATAAGGGAGTTCTTTTAAGGACAAAGCTCAGTCCTTTAAGTTCTCAATAGTGTTGA
This sequence comes from Glaucomys volans, assembly GCA_020662805.1. Lineage (NCBI taxonomy): Eukaryota > Metazoa > Chordata > Mammalia > Rodentia > Sciuridae > Glaucomys > Glaucomys volans. The sequence goes on along the minus strand of JAJEJO010049988.1, from coordinate 48,572 downwards.
ATAATGGAGAGAACTAATGTGACCTGGACCATCAGAAAGTAAGTAAATACGGGAAACTATATAATGTTCCAAAACACAGCTTCCTTGAATTCTATCACAAAATAAGATTAGAAAGAAGAATGCACACCCTCATCAGGCAGTACCTAAAAATAAAGGCAGGAAGTTAGAATGATTTCCCACTCCACCATGTAGACTCCACAGGCCAAATGAATGAAATGCATTGCTTGCCTCTGCCTTCACACTGCTCAGTTGAGCTCACCCTGACTTCCATAACTAACCACCATTTTACCACTTATTAACATATGATGTCCTAGAGTAAGGAAGAAAGGAAGGAAAGGAGAAGCTTCACCATTTGTCTTCCTCATAAGCAGTCAATACTGCATCTGTCTGGAAACTGCCCTAAAATCATGTGGATGGTACATGCATGGAGCTGGCAATTTGGACATGGACATTGGGGAGGGAATGTAAAAGCTTAGATAATTATTGGAAGGAAAGTTCAGGAAGAATAAGAGCTCGTAAGGTGTGAGCAGCTTGTGATTGGAGCACGTTGCTGTTCAGTTGTGAATGATGCACTCCATATTGGTTGATCCAAACCACCAGAGCATATAATACTTGTTATATATGCTTACTTCTCCACCTGACCCAGGTCTACATGGATCACTGGGTTAATGGACTCTCAGTGTACAGCTACCAATCTTTTCATCCTCAAATGGAGAAGGATAAATCTTTCTCTCATATTTACTTAGAAAACAGTCATTGAAATGCAACAAAGGGTTCTTGCAGGATAATTCAACAAAAATGAACTTCAGAATGAAAAAGAAAGAGTTTGGATATGCCTTGGGTGGTTTTCCTGCAAAGCATTTCACAGAGCCACACCTGCAGGACATCTAGTCATTTACCTTAAAGAGTCTTCTCAGAGAAGGCCAACCCTACAATATCTCAAACTTTGACTCCTCTCTTCATTCCAGTGAATACAACATGGTGGGATAAATAACAGTTTCAATTGGAAGCTCACTCTAAAGACAGTATTTTGCATTCAGCTAGGGAGGCTGTCAGCACTGCGTCAACAGTCACCAGGATTTTTGAAGAGTACTTACTCCTGAAGAGAAGACAATACTCAGAAACAGAGAGGTTGCCCCAGTTTCATTAACACATTGCATGTGGAGTGAATCAGCAAGTTGTAGATCAAGAAAATGGTCACAACAATTGAAAACTCACCTTTTTCATCTTTGCATTTGGAAGTTGAGGTTTAGCACATACTGGGACTTCATTGTTGCCTTTGAGCAGACAGTGAAATTCAACTTATCACCTACACTAGTCTCTGTGAAGCAGAAGCTTTCTGAGACCCACTGCAGGCTCTCTGCAACAGAAGTGAACTTCTACACATAAATGATTTCCAAGAAATCCTCAATGTCAAATGAAAAACTGAGCAGTGTAGAGGAAACACAGCTGCACTTGACCCTGCATTGACAAAGTGTGTTGTACCTTGCATTTACATAGACATCAGTTTATAACAGAAATGTATGAATTGGGCCTGAATACATCCCTTATTTCTGCTGAGGTCATTCAGCTGCCACAGGGACAATCTCAAACCTGGTTTCCCCATATCAGAGGAGCTTCATCAGCTTCAATGCTAATGACACATTTTTCACACTTTTGTTAATTTAGATGGAGGACCTTTGAAGATGCTCTGAAGCATTGGGCAGCGGAAGATATGCTCTGGTCTTTCATGGTAATGAAAATCAGCGGATTCTGATTTGAGTTAAGGAATGACCCAAAAAAGTCTATTAAAAATCATCATACTGAAAAAACCACTTAGGATATATTAGGTGTGAGGAATGAGTGGGGTGGATGCAAGCCATTCCTCCACGAAAGTTTTTGGTATTTTGGAAATGTTGTATGATCTACTTCTCCTGCTAAGTTAGTCTTCTCACACTTTTCATTCTATGTTTGCATTGTCTCTTTCTCAGAAGCAGATTTGGGCCTGATTGTGCCTTCATTGTTGCGTTATGCAGAGTGTGTTTGTTTAAATTTACATTGTGTAGTACTCTATATTTCATTCAGTGATCATTCAAATCATTCAGTGATCTGCATTCAAATTGTTCTTGTTTCATATGAAGTGCTAGGCACAGGTGTTGTGGTGAAGGAATGCCTTTCCCACTAGATCAAATGCCAGTTAAGCCAATCTCCATAGGTGAAATCACTGTCCCTTGTAAGCATCAGGAAAGAGGCCAGAATTTGGGAGGGCCTTCACATCCTTAGTAATTACTGTTTTGGTCAGGAATTGCCCTTGCTGACACAATGATGCTGCCACTATTTCTTGCTGTATTAACATAGCACTTTGCAGGTGATGAAAAGTCCTGGAATTTTGGGGGAGACTCTCAAAAATGACAGCATGTTTTGGTGTCCCTTCACGATGGTTGGATTTCATCTCCAACACCCCTCCTCACCTAGTGCATAACAATATTCTTTATTTGCCACTGTTTGAATATTCAGCTTTGACCATTTCTTCCATTCCTCTCTTTCAGCATGCTGCAGGTCAAATTGGGTGCTATACCCTTTTAAAATGTGCTTATCCAGTCACCATCAGGCTCTGGTCCATTACTACAATTCACTTACTTGGAGCAGTATTGTGCCAGTATCTGTGACACTTGCCAGTAGTCTGCGTCCTCGAGAGGTTGGTAAAAGGATTGTTGTGCCAGAGCACCTTGTTCCAGACAGCCAGGAGACAGGTCAAGAGAACTAAACTTTCTGTGAACACACTGCCCAGATTATTCTCCATCAAATTGTGAGTTAAAAGGACCCTTGAAAAACCATAACAAATAAATAGTGAGTGCAGCCAATTTGGAAAGCATAAGCAGTGTTGGTGGGACCTGGCAGGTGGTGTTAGCTCAGAATATCTGTCCTAGCTTGCCAGCTACTTCTTGCCACCCATCCTAAGTGCTTAGTGATTGACTCTGTCATCTCCACATTGGGGATCACAGCAACTATGCAAATCTACTTAGAAGACCTCAAATCCAGATTCTGGCTGTGTCTTATTGGGGCATTCTAGGAATGATGGGGCATCCCACCAGAGTTATTGTGATGTTTCCCAATTCAACCATCCTCTAACCCACAGATCTGTATGTGATGGACCTGCTTTGAGCTGTCCTCCACCATGAATGCCAGTGTTTGCTAGGATCCTAGGCCAGGTTCCCAACATGGCAAATTCCTGGGAGAGACTTGACTAGGAGGAAAGTGTTTGGAGTGCAAGACCCCAGTGCCCAGTGCTGAACTTTGGAACCTACATGTCCTACCTCACACCTCCAACCCTCCAGAGTCCATCAACCATGGAGGGGACAAATTGCCTGCAGCAGGGTCCCCTTTCCAGAATGCCTTGATGCCTGCTGCATCCAAGTGAGCACAGCGCCACCTCACAGACATGCAGGGTATTGCACCCTAACAGGCTTTAGCAGGGTCCCTTATCTTGGATGGAGTGGCATCTCTCAAACAGCAGAAGGACCCACCCCCAACAAACTTGGTTCCTCTTCTGATCAAAGGGGTGAGGATCACAGTTGTGGCAATCAGCAGATCCATGGGACTCACCCCCTTTGTCTACCCTGTTAAAATCAGAGCTGAGCTGCTCGTTGTCTTGAAATTTCCTCTGCAGAAGCCAGAAGAGGAAGATATTCTGGCTGCCATGACAACCCTCATGCCATTGTGTGGTCATGAGGCCATTCTGTGACAGCAGGGCACATCTGCTGCCCAAATAGGATGAAAGAAAAGACATTCTTGAAACCCCATTTTCCAAAGGCCATTACCACACCCGGGGGATAGAAAAAATGTGCATTCTCCTCCCTGAGCCAGAAAGCTGCAGGCCCTTTAAACACAACATTCCAAAAGGCAGCCCCTTCAACTCTTCTTATTGTAGTTCCCCTGTATTTATTTCTCATGTCCCAGGCACACTGGTGAACAAGTTATACATTTTGGGGTTGCTCAAAACCAGAGTAGAAAGATGTTGAGGAGAATTGAAGCATTGAGACTTCAATGAATATGGCTTTCTGCAAATCATCTCACACTAATGAATGTTGAGAGGAATTCCTGCAAACACAAATACTGATAGTTTCAAACTTGCATGGGGATTTATCATTTTCTGTGAGCAAATATCATTCCTGGATTCAGAGAACCCATGGGCCATCACATCTTCCATTTTTCTATATATAGTTCAGACTGTGTCTCACTAGACTGCTGAGATATTCCCTATTTTATGGAAATAATTTTTGCCCAGGACACACAGCTGCTTTCAACAACCCATTCCTGAAATTTCAAGCAAGTTTCAACAAATCCATTGGGACATACATTTGGCCCAGGTGTCTGCAGTTTGGAATTGTTGGAAGGAAAAGTTCGGGAAGAATGAGAAGAGTGAGTGAGGTGTGACCAGGTTGTGCTTGGAACAGGTTGATGTTCAGTTGTGAATGATGCACTCCATGGGTGTTGATCCAAACCACCAGAGCATATAATATTGGACATATATGCCTACTTCTCCTCCTGACTCAGGCCTCCATGGCTCACTCGGTTAATGGACTCCTCAGTGAACAGGTATAACTCTTTTCATCCTCAAATGGAGAAGAATAATTCTTTCTCTCATAATACCTAAGAAAATGGATATTGAAATGCAACAAAGGTTACTTGCAGGACAGTTCAAAAAAGTGAACTTCAGAATGAGAAAGTGTTTGGATTTGCCTTGGGGTGGTTTTCCTGCAAAGCATTTCACAGTGCGACACCTGCAGGACATTGATTCATCTACCTTAAAGAGCCTCCTCAGAGAAGGCCAACCCTTCAGTATCTCAAACTTTGACTCCTCTCTTCATTCATGTGAATACAACATCGTGAGATAAATATCAGTTTTAATTGGAAGCTCATCCTAAGGACAGTATTTAGAATGCAGCTGTGGTGCCAGTCAACAATGTGTCACCAATCACCAGGACTTTTGAAGATTAGTTTTTCAGGAAGAGGAGACAACACTCAGAAACAGACAGGTCATACTAGCTTCATTAATACACTGGCATGTGGACTGAATCAGCAAGTTGCAGATCAAGAAAATGGGTACAACATTTGAAAACTCACGTTTTTAATCTTTGGATTTCGAAGTTCAGCTTTAACACTTACTGGGACTTCATCGTTGCCTTTGAGCAGACAGTGAAATTCCAACTATCAGCTGCACTAGTCTTTGTGAAGTCGAACCTTTCTGAGGCACAGTGCAGGCTATCTGCAAAAGAAGTGGACTTCTATACATTATTGATTTCCAAGAAATCCTCAATATCAACTGAGAAACTGAGCAGAGGATAGGAAACACAGCTGCACTTGGACCTGCATTGACTCAGTGTATTCGGCTTGCATTTGTATAGACATCAGTTTAAAACAGAAATGTATGAATTGGGCCTGAATTCATCCCTTAGCTGCTGCTGATGTCATTCAGCTGCCACAGGGACAATGTCAACCATGGTTTCCCCCTAACACAGGAGCTTCAGTTTTGATGCTAATAAAGCATCTTACAGACATTTGTTAATGCATATGGAAGACCTTCAGCGATACTCTGTTGCATTGGGCAAAGGAAGATATGATCTGGATTTTCAAGGTGATGGAAATCAGTGGATTCTGATTTGAGTTAAGGAATGACCCAACAAAGTCTATTTAAAATCATCACATTGATGAAAACACATAGCATATAATAGGTGTGAGGAATGAGTGAGGTGGATGCAAGCCATTCCTCCACAAAACATTTTGGTATTTTGGAAATGCTGTTAGATCTATTTCTCCTGCTCAGTTAGTCTTCTCACACCTTTCATTCTACCATTGCATTTTCTGTTTCTCAGGAGCAGATCTTGGCCTTATTGTGTCTTCATTATTGCGTTATGCAGAGTGTATTTGTTCAAATTTAGATTGTTTGACACTCTTAATTTCCAGAGACATCATTGAGTTACCTGCTTTCTAAATGTACTAAGTTTCAATTGAAGTGTTAGACAAAGGTGTTGTGGTGAAGGAATGACTATCCCCCTAGGTCAAATGCCACTTAAGTAAACCTCCCTAAGTGTAATCAGCTGTCCCCTGTTAGCATCAGGAAAGAGGCCAGAATTGGGGAGGGCCTTCATGTCCTTAGTAATTGCTGTTTTTATTTAGGAATTGCCCTTGCTGACACAATGATGCTGCCACTACTTCTTGCTGTATGAATATAGCAGTTTTCAGGTGAAGAAAAATCCTGGAACTATTGGGGAAACTCAACAATGACGACATGTTTTTGCATCAATTCACTGAAGTTGGTTTTCATCTCCAACACAGTTCTGCGTCTAATGCCAAATCAATGTCCTTTATTCATCCCTGTTTGAATATTCAGATGTGACTCTTCGCTCCATTCCTCTCTTTCAGCATGAGACAAGTTCCAATTGGGAGTTATGCCCTTTTCAACTGTGCTTATGCAGCCACCATCAGTCTGTTGTTCCAGGACTCCAATTAACTTTCTTGGAGCAGCACTGTGCCAGTGTCTGTGACACTGCCTCTATTCTTCATCTTTGACAGATTTGTAAAAGAATCCTTGTGCCAGAGGGCTTTGTTCCAGACAGCCAGTAGACAGGTCAAGAGAATTACATTTTCAGTGAACACACTGGCCAGATTATCTCCATCAAATCATGAGTGAAAGGGCCCCATGAAAAACCATTCCAAGATCATCTGTGGGTGCAGCCTATTTGGAATGCAGAAGCAGGGTTGGTGGGACCTGGCCCATGGAGTGAGTACAGAATATCTGCCCTACTTGCCAGCTCCTTGCTGCAGCCCATCCTCAATTCTTAGTGATTAATTCTGTAGTCTGCACATTGGGAAAAATAGCAGTTATGTCATTCTACTTAGAAATCCTCAATTCCAGATTCTAGGTGTGTCTTGTTTGTGCATTCTAGGAAAGGTGGGGCATTCCACCAGGGTCATTGTGCTGTTTCCCAATTCAACCATCTTCTAACCCACAGAGCTATATGGAATTGTCCCATGCATTGAGCTGTCCTCAGCCATAAATGCGAGTGTCTACTAGGATCCTCAGCCATGTTTCCCACATAGCAAATGCCCAGGAGAGCCCCGACCAGGACCAGAGTGTTTGGAAAGCAAGACTCTGATGCCCAGTGCTGAACTTCAGGACCCAAACATCCTCATGCACACCTCCATCCCTCCAGAGGCCACCATCCTTAGTGGGGACCAATTGCCTGCAATGGGGTCCTCTTACCCAGTATGCCTTGATGCCTGTTGTTGTCAAGTGACCACATGTCAACATCACAGACCTGGAGGGTATTTTAGCCTGTCAAGTTTCAGCAGGATCCTTGATCATGGATGGAATTGGATCTGTCAATTGGGAGAAGGGCCTCAACCCCAACAAACCCTAACTCCTCTTCTCCTGATGGAAGGGGTGGGAGCACACTTGTGGCAATCAGCAGACCCATGGGACTCACCCTCTTTTTTTTCCCTCTTAGCATCACAGCTCTCTGGCATTTGCTTGAAACTTCCTCAGCAAAACCCAGGAGGGGAAGAGATTCTGCTTGCCATGACAACCATCACAACACTGTGTTGTCATGAGGCCATTCTGTGAAAGCAGGCAGGATTTGTAGCACAACTGGGATTACTGGAAAGTCTTTCTTGAAACCCCATGTTCCCAAGGGCCAGCGCCATGCCCTGGGAATTGAAAAAATGTGCATTCTCCTCCCTGAGCCAGAAAGCTGCAGGTCTTTCAAACACAACTTTCTGAAATCCAGCCCCTACAGCTCCTTGTTGCCTCCCATCCTCAATTCTTAGTGACTGACTGTCATCTGCACATTGAGGATAACAGCATTTATGCCACTCAGAAGTCCTCAATTCCAGATTCCAGCTGTGTCTTGTTTGGGCATTCTAGGAAACGTGGAACATTCCACCAGAGTCATTTTGATGTTTCCCAATTCAACCATCTTCTAAGCACAGAGGTGTATGCAATTGTCCTCTGCTTTGAGCTGTCCTCAACCATGAATGCAAGTGTCTGCTGGGATCCTCAGCCAGGTTCCCCACGTAGCAAATGCCCAGGAGAGCCCCAACCAGGACGAGAGTGTTTGGAAAGCAAGACCCAGACGCCCAGTGCTGAACGTCGAGACCCAAATGTCCTCACCCACACCTCCATCCCTCCAAAGGTCACCATCCTTAATGGAGACCAATTGCCTGCAATGGGGTCATCTTACCCAGTATGCCTTGATGCCTGCTGTTATCAAGTGAGCACATCTCAACCTCACGGACCTGGAGGGTATTTAAGCCTGTCAGACTGCAGCAGGATCCCTTATTGTGGATGGAGTTGGATCTATCAATAGGCAGAAAGGCCTCACCCTCAACAAACCCTGACTCCTCTACTCCTCAGGAGTAGAGGAAGGGTTGGGGAGCACACTGTGGCAATCAGCAGACCATGGGACTCACCCTCTTTTTCTTCGGTCTTAGCATCCCAGCTCTCTGACATTTTCTTGAAACTTCCTCAGCAGAAGCTAGGAGGGGAAGAGATTCTGTTTTGCATGACAACCATCATGACATTGTGTTGTCATGAGGCCATTCTGTGAAAGCAGGCAGGATTTGCAGCCCAACTGGGATGACAGGAAAGCCTTTCTTGAAACCCCATGTTCCCAAGGGCCAGCACCATGCCTTAGGGATAGAAAATATGTGCATTCTCCTCCCTGATCTCAAAAACTGCTGACCTTTCACACACAACATTTTGCAAGCCAACCCTTTCAACTCTACATATTGTAGTTCTCCTGTCTTTAATTCTCATGTCTCAGGAGAAGTGGTGAACAAGTTGAGTATTTTGAAGTGGGCTCAAAATAAGCATAGAAAGATGTTGAAGAGACCTGAAGCATCGAGACTTCACTGGATATGACTTATGGCAAATCATCTCACACTAATTAATGCTCAGAGGAATTCAGGCAAACACAAGTACTGGATTCAAATTTGCATGGGGTTTTACCATTTACAGTGAGCAAATTTTATTCCTGAATACAGAGAACCCATCAGCCAACACATCTTCCCTTTTCCTATAAATACATTTGGAATGTGTCTCACTCAGTTACTGAGACATTCCCTAGTTTAGGGAAATTATCTTTGCCCAGGACAACCAGCTACTTCAAACACACCCATTTCTGATGTGTCCAGCAAGATCAGCAATTCCACTGTAACATACATTTGGCCCATCTGTCTACAGTTTGGCATTATTGGAAGGAAAAGGTCGGGAAGAATGAGAAGAGTGAGTGAGGTGTGAGCAGCTTGTAACAGGTTAATGTTCACTTGTGAACGATCCCCTCCATGTCTGTCGATCCCAAAGATCAGAGCATATTATATTTGCTATATATGCCTACTTCTCCTCCTAACGCAGGCCTCCATGGATCACGTGGTTAATGGACTCTGCAGTGAAAAGCTACAACTCTTTTCATCCTCAAATGGAGAGAGAGAAAGGTTTCATAATTCCTTAGAGATTGGGCATGAAATGCAGCAAATGTTACCTGCAAGATAGTTCAACAATAGTTAACTTCTGAATGAGGAAAACAGTGTTTGTCTTTGCCTTGGGGTGGTTTATCTGGAAAGTATTTCACAGAGCCACATCTGCAGGACATGTAGTCTTCTAACTTAAAGAGCCTCCTCAGAGAAGGCCAACCCTAAAATATCTCAAACTTTTGACTCTTCCTATGAATACAACATGGTGGGATAAATATCAGTTTTAATTGGAAACTCATCCTAAGGAAAGTATTCAGCATGCTGCTGTGATGCCAGTCAATAATGCATCACCAGTCACCAGGAACTTGGAAGATTAGTTTTCCCTGAAGAGGAGACAACACTCAGAAACAGACAGGTCATAGCAGCTTCATTATTGCACTGTTATGTGGACTGAATCAGCAAGTTGCAGATCAAGAAAATGGGCACAACAATTGAAAACTCACATTTTTAATCTTTGGATTTTGAAGTTCAGCTTTAACACTTACTGGGACTTCAT
>JAJEJO010049988.1:0-38553 GCA_020662805.1 Glaucomys volans | reverse complement strand
CAACCATGGTTTCCCCCTAACACAGGAGCTTCAGTTTTGATGCTAATGAAGCATCTTACAGACATTTGTTAATGTACATGGAAGACCTTCAGAGATGCTCTGTTGCATTGGCCAAAGGAAGATTGTTCTGGATTTTCAAGGTAATGGGAATCAGTGGATTCTGACTTGAGTTAAGGAATGACCCAACAAAGTCTATTTGAAATCATCATATTAATGAAACCACATAGCATATAATAGGTGTGGGGAATGAGTGGGGTGGATGGAAGCCATTCCTCCACAAAACATTTTGGTATTTTGGAAATGCTGTTGGATCTACTTCTCCTTCTCAGTTAGTCTTCTCACACCTTTCATTCCACCATTGCATTTTCTGGTACTCAGAAGCAGATTTTGTCCTTATTGTGTCCTCATTGTTGTGTTATGCAAAGTATATTTGTTCAAATTTAGATTGTTTGGTACTCTTTATTTCCAAAGGCATCATTGAGCTACCTGCTTTCTAAATGTACTAAGTTTCAATTGAAGTGTTAGACAAAGGTGTTGTAGTGAAGGAATGCCTTTCCCCCTAGGTCAAATGCCACTTAAGCAAACCTCCCTAAGTGTAATCAAATGCCACTTAAGCAAGCTTCCCTAAGTGTAATCAGCTTTCCCCTGTTAGCATCAGGAAAGAGGCCAGATTTGGGGAGGGCCTTCATGTCCTTAGTAATTGCTGTTTTTTGTCAGGAATTGCCCTTGCTGACACAATGATGCTGCCACTACTTCTTACTATATGAACATAGCAGTTTTCAGGTGAAGAAAAATCCTGGAATTTTGGGGTAGACTCTTAACCAAGACAACATGCTTTTGTGTCCCTTCACTGAAGATGGTTTTCATCTCCAACACAGTTCTGCATCTAGTGCCACATCAATGTCCTTTATTCATCCCTGTTTGAATATTCAGATGTGACCCTTCGTTCCATTCCTCTCTTTCAGCATGAAGCAGGTTCCAATTGGGAGTAATGCCCTTTTCAATTGTGTTCATGCAGCCACCATCAGTCTCTTGTTCCAGGACACCAATTCACTTTCTTGGAGCAGCATTGTGCCAGTGTCTGTGACACTGGCCTGTATTCTGCATCTTAGAGGGGTTTGTAAAAGAATCCTTGTGCCAGAGGGCTTTGTTCCAGACAGCCAGTAGACAGGTCAAGAGAATTACATTTTCAGTGAACACACTGGCCAGATTATTCTCCATGAAATCGTGAGTGAAAGGGCTGCATGAAAAACCATACCAAGATCATTTGTGAGTGCAGTGTATTTGGAACACAGAAGCAGTGTTGCTGGGACCTGGCTCGTGGAGTGAGCACAGAATATCTGTCCTAGTACAAGCTGCTTCCTGCCACCCTTCCTCAATTCCATCAATCAATTAGTGATTGATGCTGTCGTCTGCAGATTGGGGATAACAGCAGGTATGCCACTCAGAAGTCCTCAATCCCAGATTCCAGCTGTGTCTTGTTTGGGAATTCTAGGAAAGGTGGAGCATGCCAGCAGAGTCACTTTGATGTTTCCCAATTCAACCATCCTCTAATCCACAGAGCTTTATGAATTGTCCCCTGCTTTGAGCTGTCCTCAACCATGAATGAGAGGGTCTGCTATGATCCTCAGCCTGGTTCCCCACATAGCAAATTTTCAGGAGAGCACCGACCAGGATGAGAGTGTTTGGAGAGCAAGACTCCAATGCCCAGTACTGAACTTTGGGACCCACACGTCCTCATGCACACCTCCATCCCTCCAGAAGCCACCATCCATGGTGGGGACCAATTGCCTGCAGTGGGGTCCCCTTCCCCAGTATTCCTTCGATGCCTGCTGCATGGAAGTGAGCACATCTCAACCTCATGGATCTGGAGGGTATTTAAGCCTGTCAGACTGCAGCAGGATCCCTTATCATGGATGGAGTTGGATGTATCAATAGGCAGAAGGGTCTCATCCCCAACAAATCCTGTCTCTTCTTCTCATCATGAAAGGGATAGGGAGCACACTTGTGGCAATCAGTAGACCCATGGGACTCACCTTCTTTTGCTTCCCTCTTAACATCACATTTCTCCAGCACTTGCTTGAAACTTCCTCAGCAGAAGCCAGGAGGGGAAGAGATTCTGTTTGCCATGAAAACCATCACAATATTGTGTTGTCATGAGGCCATTCTGTGACAGCAGACATGATTTGCAGTGGAACTGGGATGACAGGAAAGTCTTTCTTAAAACCCCATGTTCCTAAAGGCCAGCACCATGCCCTGGGGATAGAAATTAGGTGCATTCTCCTCCCTGATCTCAAAAACTGCAGACCTTCCACACACAACATTTTGCAAGTCAGCCCTTTCAACCCTACATATTGTAGCTCTCCTGTCTTTAATTGTCATGTCCCAGGCAATCTGGTGAAGAAGTTAAGCATTTAGAAGTGGGTTCAAAAGAAGCATAGAAAGATGTTGAAGAGACCTGAAGCATTGAGATGTCACTGGATATGACTTATGGCAAATCATCTCACACCAATGAATGTTGAGAGGAATTCCAGCAAACAGAAGTTGGAAGTTTCAAATTCCCATGGGGATTTACCATTTTCTGTGAGCAAATTTTATTCCTGGATACAGAGAACCCGTCAGCCAACACATCTTCCCTTTTCCTATAAATACATTTGGAATGTGTCTCACTCAGTTACTGAGACATTCCCTAGTTTAGGGAAATTATCTTTGCCCAGGACAACCAGCTACTTCAAACACACCCATTTCTGATGTGTCCAGCAAGATCAGCAATTCCACTGTAACATACATTTGGCCCATCTGTCTACAGTTTGGCATTATTGGAAGGAAAAGGTCAGGAAGAATGAGAAGAGTGAGTGAGGTGTGAGCAGCTTGTAACAGATTGATGTTCAGTTGTGAACAATCCCCTCCAGGTCCATTGATCCCAACGATGAAAGCTTATAATATTTGCTATATATGCTTACTTCTCTTCCTGACCCAGGCCTCCATGGATCACTCGGTTAATAGACTCTGCAATGAGAAGCTACAACTCTTTTCATCCTTAAATGGAGAGGGAGAAAGATTTCTCTCATAATTCCTTAGAGATTCGGCATTGAAATGCAACAATGGTTACTTGGAGGATAGTTCAACAAAGTCAACTTCTTAATGAGAAAGAAAGTGTTTGGCTTTGCTTTGGGTTGGTTCATCTGGAAAGCATTTCACAGAGCCACACCTGGAGGACATGTAGTCATCTATCTTATGGAGCCTCATCAGAAAATTCCAACCCTCCAATATCTCAAATTTTGATTCCTCTCTTCATTCTTGTGAATGCAACATGGTGGGTAAATATCAATTTTAATTGGAAGCTCATCCTAAAGAGAGTATTCAGCATGTGCTGTGTTGCCAGTCCACAGTGCATCACTACTCTCCAGGTCTTTTGAGGAGTAGTTATTCCTGAAGAGGAGACATCTCTCAGAAAAAGACAGGTTATACCAGTTTCAGTAATATGCTGCCATGTGGCCTGAATTGACAAGTTGCAGACCAAATAAAATGTCACAAAAAGTGAAAACTCACATTTTGAATGTTAGGATTTGGAAGTTCAGCTTTAGCATATACTGGAACTTCATTGTTGCCTTTGAGTAGACAGTGAAATTCCAGATATCACCTGCACTAGTCTTTGTGAAGTAGAAGCCTTCTGATGCACATTTCAGGCTCTCTGAATAATAAGTGGACTTCCAAACATTTCTGATTTCCAAGAAATCCTCAGTGTCAACTGAGAAACTGAGCAGTATATAGGAAACACAGCTGCATTTGGCCCTGCATTGACTCAGTGTGTTCAGCCTCGCATTTGTATAGACATCAGTTTAAAGTAGAAATGTATGACTTGGGCCTGACTTCATCCCTTAGCTGCTGCTGATTTAACTCAGCTGCCACAGGGACAATGTCAACCCAGGTTTCCCCATATCAGAGGAGCTTCAGATTCCATGTTAACGAAGCATTTTTCAGCTATTGTTAATTTAGATGGAAGACCTTCGGAGATGCTCTGTAGCATTGGGCGAAGGAAGATATGTTCTGTTTTTTTTCAAGGTAATGGGATTCAGTGGATACTGATTTGAGTTTACAAATGACTCAAAAAAGTCTATTTAAAATCATTACACTAAAGAAACCACATAGGATATATTAGGTGTGAGGAATGTGAGTAGTAGATGCAAGCCATTCCTCCACAAAAGGTTTTGGTATTTTGGAAATGCTGTAGAATATACTTGTCCTTCTCAGTTAATCAACTAACACCTTTCACTCTACCTTTCCACTGTCTCTTTCTCAGGAGCTAGTTGTGGCATGATTGTGACTTCATTGTTGTGTTATGCAGAGTGTTTTGTTTAAATTTACATTGTGTGGTATGCTTTACTTCCAGAGTCATCATTGAGTGACCTGCATTCAAATTGTACTTGATTCAATTGAAGTGTTAGATGCAGGTGGTGTGCTGAAGGAATGCCTTTTCCACTAGGTCAAATGCCAAGTAAGCCAATCTCCATAAGTGTAATCACTGTCTCTCTCAGCCTCAGGAGGTAAGCGGGAATTTGGGAGCATCTTCACGTCATTAGTAATTGCTGTTTTGGTGAGCAGTTGCCCTTGCTGACACAATGATGCTGCCACTACTTCTTGCTGCATTAACAAAGCAATTTGGAGGTGAAGAAAAGTGCTGGAAATTAGGGGAGCCTCTTAACAATGACAGCATATTTTCATGTCCCTTCACGGAAGTTGGTTTTCATCTCCAACACCCTTCTGCATCTATTGCCATATAAATGTCCTTTATTCATCCCTTTTGAATACTCAGCTTTGACCATTTTTACCATTCCAGTCTTTCAGCATGTTTCAGGTCAAATTGGGTATTATGCCCTTTTAAACTGTGCTCATCCAGCCACCATGAGGCTCTGATCCAGGACTACAATTCGCTTTTTTGGAGCAGCTTTATGCCACTGTCTGTGACACTGGCCAGTATTCTGCATCCGTGAGGGGTTGGTAAAAGGATCATTGTGCCAGAGGGCCTTGATCCAGACAGCCAGTAGACTGAACAAAAGAATTAAACTTTCCATGAACACACTGGCTAGATTATTCTCTATCAAATTTTGAGTTCAAGGGACTCTTGAAAAACCATACCAAGATCATTTGTGAGTGCAGCCCATTTGGAACACAAAAGCAGTGTTGGTGGGACCTGGCAGGTGAAGTGAGCACAGAATATCTGGCCTAGCTTACCAGGTCCTTGCTGCTGCCCATTCTAAATATTTAGTGATTGAATCTGTCATCTCCACCTTGGGGAATACAGCAGCTATGCAAATCTACTTAGATGTCCTCCATTCAAGAATCTGGCTGTGTTTTATGGGGGCATTCTAGGAAAGGTGGGGCATCCCGCCAGAGTTGTTGTATTGTTTTCCAATTCAACCATCCTCTAACCCACAGAATTATATGCAGTAGACCCTGCTTTGACCTGTCCTCCACCATGAATGCGAGTGTCTGCTAGGATCCTTGGTCAGGTTCCCAACATGGCAAATTTCCAGGAGAGCCCCGACTAGGAGGAAAGGGTTTAGAGGACAAGACCCTGATGCCCAATGCCAAACTTTGGGACCTACCCGTCCTCCCTCACACCTCTAACCCTCCAGAGTCCACCACCCAGGGTGGGGAGCAATTGCCTGCAGCGGGGTCCATTTCTCCAGAATGCTTTGATTTCTGCAGCGTCCAAGTAAGCACAGCGCCACCTTGCAGTCCTGGAGGGTATTGTAGCCTGTCAGGCTTCAGCAGTGCCATCTGCCAAAAGGCAGAAGAGCTGCACCCCCAACAAATCCTGGCTCTTCTTCTCCTGGTTGAAGTGGTGAGGATCACATTTGTGGCAAGCAGCAGGCCTATGGGATTCACTGTATCTGTCTTCCCTCTTAGAATGAGAACTGAGCTGTCCTTTGTCTTGAAACTGCCTCTGCATGAGCCAGGAGAGGAAGAGATTCTGGTTGCCATGACAACCATCACACCACTCTGTGGTCATGAAGCCATTCTGTGACAGCAGGGCACATCTGCTGCCCAAATAGGATGAAAGAAAAGACATTCTTGAAACCCCATTTTCCAAAGGCCATTACCACACCCGGGGGATAGAAAAAATGTGCATTCTCCTCCCTGAGCCAGAAAGCTGCAGGCCCTTCAAACACAACATTCCAAAAGCCAGCCTCTTCAACTCTTCATATTGTAGCTCTACTCTATTTAATTCTCATGTCCCAGGCACACTGTTGAACAAGTTATGCATTTTGGGGTGGGCTCAAAACCATGGTAGAAAGATGTTGAAGATAATTGAAGCATTGAGACTTCAATGGATATGACTTTCTGCAAATCATCTCACACTAATGAATGTTGAGAGGAATTCCTGCAAACACAAGTACTGGAACTTTCAAACTTACATGGGGATTTATCATTTTCTGTGAACAAATATCATTCCTGGATTCAGAGAACCCTTGGGCCATCACAACTTCCCTTTCTCTTTATATATTGTCAGACTGAGTCTCACGCAATTGCTGAGGCATTCTCTTTCTTAAGGGAAATTATCTTTGCCCAGGAAAAAAGCTGCTCCCAAAACACCCATTCCTTAAGTTTCAAGCATGTTCCAGCAATTCCAGTGGGACAAATACTTGACTCAGGTGTCTGCAGTTTGGAGTTATTGGAAGGAAAGGTTCAGGAAGAATGAGATGAGTGAGTGAGGTGTGAGCAGCATGTGATTTTAACAGGTTTATATTCAGTTGTGAATGATGCCCTCCATGTCAGTTGATCCAAAACACCAGAGCATATAGTATTTGCTATGTATGCCTACTTCTCCTCCTGACAAGGCCTCCATGGATCACTGGGTTAATGGAATCATCAGTGAGCAGCTGCAACTCTTTTTATTCTTAAGTGGAGAGGGATAAATCTTTCTCTCATAATTTTTTAGAGATTGGGCATTGAAATGCCACAAAAATTACTTGCAGGATAGTTCAAAAAAAGTGAACTTCAGAATGAGAATGAAAGTGTTTGGATTTGCCTTGGGGTGGTTTTCCTGCAAAGCATTTCACAGAGTCACACCTGCAGGACATCTAGTAATCTACCTAAAAGAGGCCCCTCAGAGAAGGCCAACCCTCCAATGTCTCAAACTTTCACTCCTCTGTTCATTCCAGTGAATACAACATGGTGGGATAAATATCAGTTTTAATTGTGAGCTCATTCTAAAAAGAGTATTCTGCATGCAGGTCTGGTGCCAGTTCAGCAGTTCTTCACCAGTCACTAGGATTTTTGAATAGTAATCATTCCTGAGGAGGAGACAACTCTCAGAAACAGACAGGTTATGCCAGTTGTATTAATACGCTGGCATGTGGACTGAATCAGCAAGATGTAGATCAAGAAAATGGCCACAACAATTGAAAACTCACTTTTATCATCTTTGCATTTGGAAGTTGAGGTTTAGCACATACTTGAACTTCATTGTTGTCTTTGAGGAGACAGTGAAATTCAACCTATCACCTGCACTATTTTTTGTGACATAGAAGCTTTCTGAGGCACACTGCAGGCACTCTGCAAAAGAAGTGGACTTCTACACATAAATGATTTCCAGGAATTCTCAATGTCAATGTAAAAACTGAGCAGTGTAGAGGAATCACAGTTGCAGTTGTCCCTGCATTGACTCAGAGCGTTGTGCCTTGCATTTGTATAGACATTAGTTTATAACAGAAATGTATGAATTGGGCCTGAATACACCCCTCGTCTCTGCTGAGGTCATTAAGCTGCCAAGGGACAATCTCAAACCTGGTTTCCTTATATCAGAGAAGGATCATTTTCAATGCTAATGATGCATTTTTGAGACTTTTCTTAATTTAGATGGAGGACCTTTGGAGATGCTCTGAAGCATTGGGCAAAGTAAGATATGTTCTGGTTTTCTCATGGTAATGGGAATCAGTGGGTTCAAATTTGATTTCAGGAATGACCCAAAAGTCTACTTAAAATCATCATACTGAGGAAACCAATTAGGAAATATTAGGTGTGAGGAATGAGTGGGGTGAATGCAAGCCATTCCCCCATAAAAGATTTTGGTGTTTTAGAAATGCTGTAGGATCTACTTCTCCTGCTTAGTTAGTTTTCTCACACTTTTCACTCTACATTTGCATTTTTCTCTTTCTCAGGAGCAACTTTGACCTGACTGTGTCTTCATTGTTTCATTATACAGAGTGTGTTTGTGTAAATTTGCATTGTTTGGCACTCTTTATTTCCAGAAGCATCAAACAGTGACCTGCATTCAAATTGTACATGTTTCAATATAAGTGTTAGACGTAGGAGTTCTGGTGAAGGAATGCCTTTCCCACTAGTTCAAATGCCAGTTAAGCCAATCTCTGTAAGTGTCATCAGCTGTCCCTTGTAAGCCTCATGAAAGAGGCTAGATTTGGGGAGGGTCTTCATGTCCTTAGTAATTGCTGTTTTGGTCAGGAGTTGCTCTTGCTGACACAATGATGCTGCCACTACTTCTTGCTGTATTAACAAAGCACTTTTCAAGTGAAGAAAAGACCTGGAAATATGGGAGAGACTCTTAACAGTGACAATATATTCTCATGACCCTTTTTGGCAGTTGGTTTCAACTCCAACAGCCTTCTGCATCTATTGCCATACCAATGTCCTTTATTCATCTCTGTTTGAATATTCAGCTTTCACCATTTTTACCATTCCAGTCTTTCAGCATGTTGCAGGTCAAATTGGGTGTTATGTCCTTTTAAACTGTGCTCATTCAGCCACCATGAGACTCTGGTCCAGGACTACAATTCACTTTCTTGGAGCAGCATTGTGCCAGTGTCATTGGCACTGAATACAGTGCCATTGGCCTGTATTCTGCATCCCTGAGGGGTTGGTAAAAGGATCCTTGTGCCAGAGGGTCTTGTTCCAGACAGCCACTAATCAGGTCAAGAGAATTAAACTTTCTGTGAATGCACTGGCCAGATTATTCTCTATCAAATTGGGAGTTCAAGGGACCCTTGAAAAACCATACTAAGATCATTTGTGGGTGCAGTCCATTTGGAAGGCAGAAGCAGTGTTGGTGGGACCTGGCAGGTGGAGTGAGCACAGAATATCTGGGTTAGATTTCCAGATACTCACTGCCACCCATCCTAAATGCTTAGTGATTGACTTTGCCATCTCCACATTAGGGATCACAGCAGCTATGCAAATCTACTTGGAAGTACTCAATTTCAGATTCTGGCTGTGTCTTATTGGGGCATTCTAGGAGAGGTAGGGCATCTCACCAGAGTTGTGATGTTTCCCAATTCAACCATCCTCTACCACAGATCTGTATGCAATGGACCCTGCTTTGAGCTGTACTCCACCATGAATGCAAGTATCTGCTAGGATCCTTGGTCAGGTTCCTGACATAGCAAATTCCCGAGAGAGCCCCGACTAGGAGGAAAGGGTTTGGAGGGCAAGTCCCTGATGCCCAATTCTAAACTTTGGGACCTATGCTTCCTCCCTCACAACTCTAACCCTCCAGAGTACAGCACCCAGGGTGGGGAGCATTTGCCTGTAGCAGGGTCCCCTTCCCCAGAATGCCTTGATGTCTGCAGCATCCAAATGAGCATAATGCCACCTTGCAGTCTTGGAGGGTATTGCAGACTGTTAGGCTTCAACAGGGAGTTTTATCTTGGATAGAGTAGAATCTACCAAAAGGCAGAAGGGCTGCACCCCCAACAAACCTGGCTCTTCTGGTCAAAGGTTGTGAGGATCACATTTGTGGCAATCACCAGACCTATGTGACTCACCTTCTTTGTCTTCCCTCTTAGAATCAGAGCTGAGTTGCACTTGGTCTTGAATCTTCCCTACATCAGCCAGGAGAAGATGAGATTCTGATTGCCTTGAGAACCATCACACCATTGTGTGGTCCTGAGGCCATTCTGTGACAGCTGGGGTCATCTGCTGCCCAAGTAGGATGATAGGAAAGTTTTCTTGAAACCCAATGCTCCAAAGGGCCAGTACCATGCCCTGGGGATAGGAAAAAATGTGCATTCTCCTCCCTGAGCCAGAAAGTTGCAGGCCCTTCAAACCCAACATTCCAAAAGCCAGCCCCTTCACCTCTTCTTATTGTAGCTCTCCTGTCTTTAATTCTCATGTCCCAGGCACACTGGTCAACAAGTTATGCATTTTGGGGTGGGCTCAAAACCATGGTAGAAAGATGTTGAAGAGAATTGAAGCATTGAGACTTTAATGGATATAACTTTCTGCAAATCATCTCACACTAATGAACGTTGAGAGGAATGCCTTCAAACACATGTACTGGAACTTTCAAACTTGGGAATTTACCATTTTCTGTGAGCAAATATCATTTGCCTATTCAGAGAACCCATGGGCCATCACATATTCCCTTTCTCCATATTTATTTTCCAACTGTGTCTCACTAGATTGCTGAGACATTCCATCTTTAGGGAAATTATCTTTGCCCAGGACAAAAAGCTGCTTCCAAAACACCCATTCCATAAGTTTCAAGCATGTTCCAGCAATTTCAGTGGGACAAATACTTGACTCAGGTGTCTGCAGTTTGGAATTATTGGAAGGAAAGGTTCATAAAGAATGAGAAGAGTGAGTGAGGTGTGAGCAGCATGTGATTGTAACAGGTTGGTGTTCAGTTGCGAATGATGCCCTCCATGTCAGTTGATCCCAAACACCCGAGCTTATAATATTTGCTATATATGCCTACTTCCCCTCCTGACACAGGCCTCCATGGATCACTGGGTTAATGGACTCCACAGTGAGCAGCTACAACTCTTTTCATTTTCAAATGGAGAGGGATAAATCTTTCTCTCATAATTCCTTAAAGATTGGGCATTGAAATGCCACAAAGGTTCCTTGCAGGATAGTTTAACAAAATTGAACTTCAGAATGAGAATGAAAGTGTTTGGATTTGCCTTGGGGTGGTTTTCCTGCAAAGCATTTCACAGAGTCACACTTGCAGGGCATCAAGTCATCTACCTAAAAGAGCCTCCTCAGAGAAGGACAACCCTCAAATATCTCAAGTTTTGACTCCTGTGTTCATTCCAGTGAATACACCATGGTGGAATAAATATCAGTTTTAATTGTGAGCTCATTCTAAAAAGAATATTCTGCATGCAGCTCTGGTGCCAGTCAGCAGTTCTTCACCAGTCACTAGGATTTTTAAATAGTAGTTATTCCTGAGGAGGAGACTACTCTCAGAGACAGACAGGTTACACCAGTTATATTATTATGCTGGCATGTGGACTGAATCAGCAAGATGTAGATCAAGAAAATGGTACAACAATTGAAAACTCACCTCTTTCATCTTTTCATTTGGAAGGTCAGGTTTGGCACATACTGGACCTTCATTGTTGCCTTTGAGCAGACAGTGAAATTCAACCCATCACCTGCACCATTTTTTGTGAATAGAAGATTTCTCAGGTACACTGCAGGCCCTCTGCAAAGAAGTGGACTTCTACACATAAATGATATCCAAGAAATCCTCAATGTCAACTGAAAAGCTGAGCATTGTAGATGAAACACAGTTGCAGTTGGCCCTGCATTGACTCAGTGTGTTGTCCCTTGCATTTGCATAGACATCAGTTTATAAGAGAAATGTATGAATTGGGCCTGGATACATCCCATATTTCTGCTGAGGTCATTAAGCTGCCACAGGGACAATATCAAACCTGGTTCCACATATCAGAGGAGAATCAGTTTCAATGCTAACGACACATTTTTCAGACTTTTCTTAATTTGGATGGAGGACCTCGGGAGATGCTCTGAAGCATTGGGCGGTGGAAGATATGTTCTGGTTTTTTCACTGTAATGGGAATCAGTGAATTCTGATTTGATTTAAGGAATGACCCAAACAATTCTACTTAAAATCATCATACTGAAGAAACCACATAGGATATATTGGGTGTAAGGAATGAATGGGGTGGATGTGAACCGTTCCTCCACAAAAGGTTTTGGCATTTTAGAAATGCTGTAGGACCTACACTTCTGCTCAGTTAGTGTTCTCACACCTTTCACTCTACCTTTGCATTGTGTTTTTCTCAGGAGCAGGTTTTGGCCAGACTGTGTCTTCATTATTGCATTATGCTGAGTGTATTTGTGTAAATTTACATTTTGTCACACTCTATATATCCAGAAGCATCATATAGTGACCTGCATTCAAATTGTTCTTGTTGGAATTGAAGTGTTAGAGGCAGATGTTGTAGTGAAGGAATGCCTTTCCCACTAGTTCAAATAGCAGCTAAGCCAATGTCCATAAGCATAATCAGTTGTCCCTTGTAAGCATCAGGAAAGAGTCTGGAATTTTGGAGGGTGTTCAGGTCCTTAGTAATTGCTGTAATGATAAGGATTTGCCCTTGATGAAAACAATGATACTGCCACTTTCTTGCTGTATTAACAATGCAATTTTCAGGTGAAGAAAAGTCCTGGGATTTGGGGGGAGACTCTTAACAACAAAAACATATTTTTGTGTCCCTTCACGGAAGTTGGTTTTCATCTCCATCACCCTTCTGCATCTAGTGCATATCAATGTCCTTTATTCATCCCTGTTTGAATATTAAGCTTTGACCATTCGTTCCATTCCTCCTTTTCAGCAGGTTGCAGGTCAAATTGTTTGTTATACCATTTTATTCTGTGCTCATCCAGCCACCATCAGGCTCTGGCCCAGGACTACAATCCACTTTCTTTGAACAGCTTTGTGCCAGTGTCTGTGACACTAGCCTGTAGTTTGCATCCTGGAGCGGTTGGTAAAAGGATTCTTGTGCCAGAGAACCTTGTTCTAGACAGCAAGTAGAAGGGTCAATAGAATTAAACTTTCCATGAACACATTGCCCAGATTTTTCCTCATCAAATTGTGAGTTCAAGGGACCCTTGAAAAACCATACCAAGATCATTTGTGAGTACAGCCCATTTGGAACACAAAAGCAGTGTTTGTGTGACCTGGCAGGTGAAGCGAGCACAGAATATCTGGCCTAGCTTGCCAGCTCCTTCCTGCCACCCTTCCTAAATGCTTAGTGATTGACTCTGCAATCCCCACCTTGGGGATCACAGCAGCTATGCAAATATACATAGAAGTCCTCAATTTCAGATTCTGACTGTGTCTTATTGGGGCATTCTAGGAAACGTAGGGCATCCCACCAGAGCTGTTGTGATGTTTTCCAATTCAACCATCCTCTACCACAGATCTGTATGCAATGGACCCTGTTTGATCTGTCCTCCACCACCAATATGAGTATCTGCTGGGATCCTAGGTCAGATTCTGGACATGGCAAATTCCCAGGAGAGCCCCAACTAGGAGGAAAGGGTTTGGAGGGCAAGTTACTGATGCCCAATGCCAAACTTTGGGACCTACACGCCCTCCCTCACACCTCTAACCCTCCAGAGTACAGCAACCAGGGTGGGGAGCAATTGCCTGTAGCAGGGTCCCCTTCCCCAGAATGCCTTGATGGCTGCAGCAACCAAGCGAGCACAGTGACACCTTGCGGTCCTGGAGGGTATTGTAGCCTGTCAGACTTCAGCAGGGACTCTTATCTTGGATAGAGTGGCATCTACCAAAAGGCAGAAGGGATGCACCCCCAACAAAAACTGGCTCTTCTTCTCCTGGATGAAGGCGTGAGAATCACATTTGTGGCAATCAGCAGACCTATGGGACTCACACTCTTTGTCTTCCCTCTTAGAATCAGATCTGAACTGCCCTGGGCCTTTAAACAACCCCTGCATCAGCCAGGAGAGGAAGAGATTCTGGTTGCCATTACAACTATCATACCATTTTTTGGTCCTGAGGCCATTCTGTGACAGCAGGGGGGTTCTGCTGTCCAAGTAGGATGACAGGAAAGCCTTTCTTGATACCCCCATGTTCCCAAGGGCCAGTACCATATACCCTGGGGATAAAAAAACTATGCATTCACCTCCCTGAGCCAGAAAGCTGCAGGCCTTTCAAACACAACATTAAGAAAACCAGCCCCTTCAACTCCTCATATTGCAGCTATCCTGTCTTTAATTCTCATGTCCCAGGCACTCTGGTGAACAAGTTATGCATTTTGGGGTGGGCACAAATTCAGGGTGGAAAGATGTTGAATAGAATTGAAGCATTGAGACTTCAATGGATATGACTTTCTGCAAATCATCTTACACTAATGAATGTTGAGAGGAATTCCTGCAAACACGAGTTACTGGAAGTTTCAAACTTGCATGGGAATTTACCATTTTCCGTGAGCAAATATCATTCCTGAATTCAGAGAACCCTTGGGCCATCACATCTTCCCTTTCTCTATATATATTTTCAGGCTGGGTCTCACTAGATTGCTGAGACATTCCATCTTTTAGGGAAATTGTCTTTGCCCAGGACAAGAAGCTGCTTCCAAAACACCCATTCCTTAAGTTTCAAGCATGTTCCAGCAATTTCAGTGGGACAAACACTTGACTCAGGTGTCTGCAGTTTGGAGTTATTGGAAGGAGAAGTTTGGGAAGAATGAGAAGAGTGAGTGAGGTGTGAGCAGCATGTGATTGTAACAGATTAAAGTTCAGTTGTGAATGATGCCTTCCATGTCAATTGATCGGAAACCAAAGCATATAATATTTGCTATATGTGCCCACTTCTCCTCCTGACAAGGCCTCCATGGATCATTGGGTTAATGAACTCCACAGTGAGCAGCTACAACTCTTTTCATTCTCAAATGGAGACAGATAAATCTTTCTCTCAATTCCTTAGAGATTGGGCATTGAAATGCCACAAAGGTTACTTGCAGGATAGTTTAACAAAAATGAACTTCAGAATGAGAATGAAAGTGTTTGGATTTACCTTGGGGTGATTTTCCTGCAAAGCACTTCATAGAGTCACCTGCAGGACATCTAGTCATCTACCTAAAAGAACCTCCTCAGGGATGGCCAACCCTCCAATATTTCAAACTTGACTCCTCTGTTCATTCCAGTGAATACAACATGGTGGGATAAATATCATTTTTAATTGGAAGCTCATTCTAAAAAGAGTATTCTGCATGCAGCTCTGGTGCCAGTCAGCAGTTCTTCACCAGTCACTAGGATTGTTGAATAGTATTTATTCCTGAGGAGGAGACAACTTTCAGAAACAGACAGGTTACACCAGCTATATTAATACGCTGGCATGTGGACTGAATCAGCACGATGTAGGTGAAGAAAATGGTCACAACAATTGAACACTCACCTTTTTCATCTTTGCATTTGGAAGTTTAGGTTTAGCACATCCTGGGCCTTCACTATTGCCTTTGAGCAGACAGTGAAATTCAACCTATCACCCTCATTAGTTTTTGTGAATTGGAAACTTTCTGAGGCACACTGCAGGCGCTCTGCAAGAGAATTGGACTTCTACACATAAATGATTTCCAAGAAATCCTCAATGTCAACCTAAAAGCTGAGCAGTGTAGAGGAACACAGATGCACTTGGCCTTGCATTGACTCAGTGTGTTGTGCCTCGCATTTGTATAGACATTAGTTTATAACAGAAATGTATGAACTGGGCCTGAATATATCTCTTATTTTGACTGAGGTCATTCAGCTGCCAAGGGACAATCTCAGACCTGGTTTCCCCATATCAGAGGAGGATCAGTTTCAATGCTACAGAAGCATTTTTCAGACTTTTCTTAATTTAGATGGAGGACTTTAGGAGATACTTTGAAGCAATGGGCAAAGGTAGATATGTTTTGGATTTCCACAGTAATGGGAATCAGTGGATTCTGATTTGAGTTAAGGAATGACCCCCAAAAATCTATTTAATATTATCATACTGAAGAAACAACATAGGTTATATTAGGTGTGAGGAATGAGTGGGGAGGATGCAAGCCATTCATCCACAAAAGGGTTTTGTGTTTTGGAAATGTTGTAGGATGTACTTCTCCTGCTCAGTTAGTCTTCTCACACCTTTCATTCTACCTTTGCATTGTCCCTTTCTCAGGAGCATGTTTTGGCCTCACTGTGTGTTCATTGTTGCATTATGCAGAGTGTATTTGTGTAAATTTACATTTTGTCACACTCTTTATATCCAGAAGCATCATACAGTGACCTGCATTCAAATTGTACTTGTTTCAATTGAAGTGTTAGAGGCAGGTATTGTAGTGAAGGAATGCCTTTTCCACTTGTTCAAATCCCAGTTAAGCCAACCTCCATAAACATAATCAGCTGTCCCTTGTAAGCATCAGGAAAGAGTGCGGAATTTGTGAGGGTCTTCACGCCCTTAGTAATTGCTGTTTTTGTCAGGATTTGCCTTTGCTGACACAATGATGCTGCCACTACTTCTTGCTGTATTAACATAGCACTTGGCAGGTGAAGAAATGTCCTGGAATTTTGGGGGAGACTCTTAACAATGACAACATATTTAGTGTCCCTTCATGGAAGTTGGTTTTCATTTCCAACACTCTTTGGCATCTAGTGCCATCTCAATGTCCTTTATTCATCCCTGTTTGAATATTCAGCTTGACCATTTGTTCCATTCCTCTATCTCAGCATGTTGCAGGTCAAATTGGTTGTTAAGCCATTTTAATCTGTGCTCATCCAGCCACCATCAGGCTCTGGTCCAGGACTCCAATTCACTTACTTGGAGCAGCACTGTGCCAGTGTCTGTGACACTAGCCTGTGGTCTGCATCCTGGAGTGGTTGGTAAAAGGATCCGTGTGCAAGAGGACCATGTTCCAGTCAGCCAGTAGACAGGTCAAGAGAATTAAGCTTTCTGTGAACACACTGCCCAGATCATTCTCCATCATGTCGTGAGTTCAAGGCACCCTTGAAAATCCATACCAAGATCATTGTGAGTGCAGCCTATTTGGAATGCAGACACAGTGTTGACAGGACCGGAAAGTTGGAACAAGCACAGAATATCTGGCCTAGTTGCCAGCTCCTTGCTGCCGCCCATTCTAAATGCTTAATGATTGACTATGTCATCTCCACATTAGGGATCACAGCAGCTACACAAATCTACTTAGAACTCCTCAATTCCAGATTCTGGCTGTGTCTTATTGGGGCATTCTAGGAAAGGTAGGGCATCCCACCAGAGATGTTGTGATGTTTCCCAATTCAACCATCCTCTAACCCACATATTAGTATGGAATGGATGCTGCATTGTACTGTCCTCCACCTTGAATGCCAGTGTCTGCTAGGATCCTAGGCGAGGTTCCCAACATGGCAAATTCCTGGGAGATACCAGAATAGGAGGAAAGTGGGCAATATCCTGATGCCCAATGCTGAACTTTGGGACCTATGCATCCTCCCTCACCCATCCAACACTCCATAGTCCACCATCCATGGTGGGGATGAAATGCCTGCAGAGGGGTCCCATTCCCCAGAATGCCTTGATGTCTGCAGTATCCTAAGGAGCACAGTGCCTCCTCATGGACATGGAGGGTACTGCAACCTGTCAGGCTTCAGCAGGGTCCATTATCTTGGATGGAGTGGTGTCTATCTAAAGGCAGAAGGGTCACACCCCCAACAAAACCTGTCTCTTCTTCTCATGGTCGACGTGGTGAGCATCACATTTGGGACAATTAGCAGACCCTTGGGATGCACCTTCTTTTCTTTCTCTCTTAGAGTAAGAGCTGAGCCGCCCTTTATCTTGAATCTTACCCTGAAGCAGCCAGGAGAGGAAGAGATTCTGATTGCCATTACAACCATCACAAAGTTGTCTGATCATGAGGCCATTCTGTGACAGCTGGGGGCATCTGCTGCTCAAGTAGGATGACAGGAAAACCTTTCTTGAAATCTCATGTTCCCAAGGGCCAGTACCTTGCCCTGGGGATAGAAAAAAATGTGCATTCTCTTCCCTGAGCCAGAAAGTTGCCAGCCCTTCAAACACAACATTCCAAAAGCCAGCCCCTTCACCTCTTCTTATTGTAGCTCTCCTGTCTTTAATTCTCATGTCTCAGGCACACTGGTGAACAAGTTATGCATTTGGGGGTGGGCTCACAACCAGGGTAGAAAGATGTTGAAAAGAATTGAAGCATTGAGACTTCAATGGATATGACTTTCTGCAAATCATCTCACACTAATGAATGTTGAGAGGAATTCCTGCAAACATGAGTACTGGAAGTTTCAAACATGCATTGGGATTTATCATTTTCTGTGAGCAAATATCATTCATGGATTCAGAGCATCCATAGACCATTACATCTTCCCTTTCTCTATATATATTTTCAGACTGTGACTCACTAGATTGCTGAGACATTACCTATTTTAGCGAAATTATCTATGCCCAGGACAAGAAGCTGCTTCCAACACACCCATTCCTGATTATCAAGCAAGTTCCAGCAAATCCACTGGGACATATATTTGGCCCAGGTGTTTAGAGTTTGGACTTATTGGAAGGAAAATATGAGAAGAATGAGAAGAGTGAGTGAGGTGTAAGCAGCTTGTGATTGGATCAGGTTGATGTTTAGTTGTGAAAGATGCCCTCCATGGCAGTTGATCCAAACCACCAGAGCTTATAATATTTACTATATATGGCTTCTTTTTATCCTGACCCAGACCTCCATGGATTACTGGGTTGATGGACACCTCAGTGAGCAGCTATAACACTTTTCATGATCAAATGGAGTGGGATAAATATTTCTCTCAAAGTGTTTGTGTTTGAGTTGGGGTAGTTTTCCTGCAAAGCATTTCACAGAGCCACACCTGTAGGACATCTAGTCATCTACCTTAAAGTGAAGGTAGAGAATGCCTCAGAGAATGCCAACCAACCAATATCTCAACCGTTCACTCCTCTGTTCATTCCAGATAATACAATATTGGGATAAATATCATTTTTAATTGGAAGCTCATTCTAAAGAGAGTATTCTACATGTAGCTCTGGTGCTAGTCTGCAGTGCTTCACCAGTCACCAGGATTTTTGAAGAGTACTTTTTCCTGTTGAGGGGCAACTCTCAGAAACAGACAGATTACACCAGTTGCATAAATATGCTGGCATGTGGCCTGAATCAGCACGATGTAGATCAAGAAAATGGTTGCAAAAAATTGAAAACTCACCTTTCTCATGTTTGCATTTGGAAGTTCAGGTTGAGCACACACAGGGACTTCATTGTGGCCTTTGAGTTCACAGCAAAATTCAACCTATCACATGCACTAGTCTCTGTGATGAAGAAGCTTTCTGAGGCACACTGCAGGATCTCTGCAAAAAAGTGGACTTCTACACATAAATGATTTCCAAGAAATCCTCAATGTCAACTGTAACACTGAGTAGTGTAGGGTAAGCACAGTTGCACTTGGCCCTGCATTGACTCAGTGTGTTCTACCACGCATTTTTAGAGACATCACTTTATAAGAGAAATATATGAATTGGTCCTGAATGCATCCCTTATTTCTGCTGATGTCATTCATTTGCCATAGGGACAATCTCAACCCAGTTTCCCCATATCAGAGGAGGTTCAACTTCAATACTACCTAAGCATTTTTCAGACTTTTGTTAAATTAGGTGGAAGAACTTCAGAGATGCCCTGTAGCATCAGGCGAAGGAAGATATGTTCTGGTTCTTTCAAGGTAATGGGATTCAGTGGTTTCTGATTTTAGCTTAGGAATGACCTAAAAATGTCAATTTAAAATCATCATACTGAAGAAACCACATAGGTATATTAAGTGTGAGGAATGAGTGTGGGGAATACAAGCCATTCCTCTACAAAAGGTTTTGGTATTTTGGAAATGCTGTAGAATCTACTACTTGTACTCACTTAGTCTTCTCACACCTTTCATTCTACCCTTGCACTGTCTCTTTCTCAGGAGCAGGTTGTGGCCTGATTGTGTCTTCATTGTTGCTTTATGCAGAGTGTATTTGTTTAAATTTACATTGTGTGGCACTCTTTATTTCCAGAGGCAACATTGAGTGACCTGCATTCAAATTGTACTTGATTCAATTGAAATGTTAGACAAAGGTGTTGTGGTGAAGGAAGGTCTTTACCACTAGGCCACATGCAAGTTAAGCCAACCTCTATAAGTGTAATCACCTGTCCCTTGTAAGCATGAGAAAAGAGGCCAGAATTTGGGAGGGTCTTCACGTCCTTAGTAATTGCTGTTTTGGTTAGGATTTGCCCTGTTGACACAATCATGCTGCCACTACTTCTTGCTGTATTAATAAACATAGCACTTTGTAGGTGAAGAAATAAATGTCCTGGAATTTTGGGGGAGATTCTTAACAATGACATGTTTTCAGATACCTTCATGGAAGTTGGATTTCATCTCCAACAGCCTTCTGCATCTAGTATGATAACAATGTCCTTTGTCTCTGTTTGAATACTCAACTTTCACCATTTCTACCCTTCCAGTTTTTCAGCATGTTGCAGGTCAAATTGGGTGTTATGCCCTTTTAAACTGTGCTCATCCAGCCACCATGAGGTTCTGGTCCAGGACTACAATTCACTTTCTTGGAGCAGTACTGTGCCAGTGTCTGTGACACTGGCCTGTATTCTGCAACCATGAGGGGTTGGTCAAAGGATCCTTTTGCCAGAGGACCTTTTTCCAGATAGCCAGTAGACAGGTCAAGAGAATTAAATTATCAGTGAACACACTGGCCAGATTATTCTCCATCAAATCATGAGAGAAAGGGCCCTGTGAAAAACCATACCAAGACCATTTGTGACTGCAGCATATTTGGAATGCAGAAGCAGTGTTGGTGGGACCTGGCCCATGGAGTGAGCACAAAATATCTGTCCTAGTTGCCAACTCCTTGCTGCTGCCCATCCTCAATTCTTAGTGATTGACTCTGTTGTCTCCACATTGTGGATAGCAGAAGGTATGCCACTCTACTTAGAAGTCCTCAATTCCAGATTTCAGCTGTGTCTTGTTTGGGCATTCAAGGAAAGGTGGAGCAGCCCATCAGAGTCTTTGTGATGTTTCCCAATTCAACCATTGTTGTAAAGTGGAACAGGAGCAGCCTGTAGGGGCTGAAAGAAAATGGATGCCAACCAAGAATCTTATACCCAGCAAAACTTACCTTCACATTTGAAGATGAAATAAAATCAATCCATGGTAAACACAAGCTAAAAGAATCCACAAAGAGAAAGATTGCTCTACAGAAAATCCTCAGTAAAATATTCCAAGAGGAAGAAATGAGAAACAACAATGTAATTCATGAAAGGGAGGAATTACCCTAAAGGAACAGCCAATTAAAGGAAAATCCAAGTTAGATTAAAATCCAAAAATAAGTCAAAATGACTGGGAATACAAGTCCTATCTCAGTAATCACCCTAAATGTAAATGGCCTAAACTCATCAATCAAAAGATATAGACTGGCAGACTGGATTAAAAAAAAAGACCCAACAATATGCTGCCTTCAAAAGACTCATCTCATAGAAAAACATGGCAACAGACTAAAGATGAAACCTTGGGAAGAAGCATACATGCACATGGACTTAGTAAAAAAGCAGAGGTTTCCATCCTGATTTCAGAAAAGGCAGACTTCAAGCCAAAGTTTGTCAGAAGGGATAAAGAAGGTGATTCATGCTTCCCTTAAGAAGCATGAATCACCAAGACATAACAGTCATAAATATTTATGCACCAAACAATGGTGTATCCATGTACATCAATCAGATCCTTCTCAATTCCAGGAACCAAATAGACCAAAACACAATAATACTGGGTGACTTTTACACTCTTCTCTCACCATTGGACAGATCGTCCAAGCAAAAATTGAATAAAGAAACCATAGAACTCAATGACACAGTCGCTAATTTAGACTTAACAGATATATATAGAATATTCCATCCTTCAAAAAGCGAGTACCCTGTCTTCTCAGCAGCTCATGGCTCCTTCTCTAAAATAGACTATATGTTATGCCTCAAAGTTCCTCTTAGCAAATAAAAAAAACTGATATACTACCTTGTATTCTATCAGATCATAATGGAATGAAATTAGAAATCAATGATAAAGTAAAAAACAAAACTACTCCAACACTTGGAGATTAAATAATATGCTATTGAATGATGCATGGATAACAGAAGATATTAGGGGGGAAATAAAAAAAAAATTTTTAGAAGTCAAGGAGAACAAAGATACAACATACCAAAATCTCTGGGATACTATGAAAGCAGGGTTAAGAGGAAAATTCATGGCATGGAGTGCATTCAATAAAAGAATGAAAAGTCAAAAAATGACATCACATTACAGATCAAAGCCCTAGAAAAAGAGGAACAGATCATCACCAAAAGTAGTAGAAGACAGGAAATAATTAAATCAGAGTGGAAATCAATGAAATTGAAACAAAAGAAACAATTCAAAAAATTGACAAAACAAAAAGTTGGTTCTTTGAAAAAATAAACAAAATTGATAAACCCTTAGCCACAATAATGAAGATAAGGAGAGAGAAAATCCAAATTACTAAAATTCTTGATGGAAATGGAAATATTTCAACAGACACTATCGAAATACAAAACATAATACGAAACTATTTTGAAAATTTATACTCCAACAAAATAGAAAACCTGGAAGACATCATCAACAGTTTTCTAGAGGCACATGAGCCACCCAAACTGAATCTGCAGGACATACACAACTTAAATAGATCAATTTCAAGCAATGAAATAGAAGAAGTCATCAAAAGCCTACTAGCAAAGTAAAGTCCAGAACCGGATGGATTCACAGCCGAGTTCTACAAGAACTTCAAAGAAGAGCTCATTCCAATACTCCTCAAAGTATTTCATGAAATAGAGGAGGAGGGAACCCTTCCAAACTCATTCTATGAAGCCAGTATCACCCTGATACCAAAAACAGAGAAGGACACATCGAGGAAAGAAAATTTCAGACCAATATCCCTGATGAACATACATGCAAAAATTCTTAACAAAATTTTAGCAAATTGCATACAAAAGCATAGTAAAAAGATAGAGCTCCATGATCATGTGGTTTCATCCCAGGGATACAAGGGTGGTTCAACATTCAGAAATCCATAAATGTAATTCAGGACCTCAACAGACTTAAAGTCAAGAACCACATGATTATTTCAATAGATGCATAAAATTCTTTTGATAAAATACAGCACCCCTTCATGTTCAAAACACTAGAACATTCCTTAACATTGTAAAGGCTATCTATGCTAAACCCACAGCTAACATTATTCTAAATGGAGAAAAATTGTAAGCATTCCCCCTGAGAACTGGAACAAGGGAGGGATGCCCTCTTTCTCCACTACTATTCAACATCATCACTGAATCTCTAGCCAGAGGAATTAGAAATCAGACCAACGAAATTAGAGGAATACGAATAGGAAAAGAAGAGTTCATACTATCCCTATTTGCTGATGACATGATTCCCTACTTAGGAGACCCTAAAAATTCCACCATAAAACTTCTGGAACTCATAAATGAATTTAGTAAAGTAGTAGGATATAAAATTAATGCTCATAAATTGAATGCATTTTTATTCATAAGTGATGCATCCTCTGAGAGAGAAATTAGGAAAACTATACCATTCACAATAGCCTCAAGAAAAAATAAAATACTTGGGAATCAATGTAACAAAAGAGGTGAAAGATGTCTACAATGAAAACTACAGAACACTAAAGAAAGAAATTAAAGAAAGCCTTAGAAGACAGAAAGATCTCCCACGTTCTTCGATAGGCAAAATTAATACTGTCAAAATGGCCATACTACCAAAAGCAATTTACAAAATCAATGAAATTCCAATTATAATTCTATTGATGGACCTCATAGAAATAGAGCAAGCAACCATGAAATTCATTTGGAGGAATAAGTGACCCAGAATTCCTAAAGCAATTCTTAGCAAGAAGAGCTAACCAGGGGGCATCCCAATACCAGACCTTCAACTATATTGCAGAGCAATAGTAACAAAAACAGCATGGTATTGGCACCAAAATAGGCAGGTAGATCAATGGTACAGAATAGAATGGTACAGAATATGTGGGTTTCTACACCGCAAAACCACATAAATACAGGTATCTCATACTTGACAAAGGAGCCAAAAACATACAATGGAGAAAAGACAGCCTCTTCAACAAATGGTGCTGGGAAAACTGGAAATCCATATGCAGCAAAATGAAACTAAACCCATATCTCTCACCCTGTACAAAACTCAACTCAAAATGGATCAAGGACCTAGGAATTAGACCAGAGATCCTTCACATAATAGAAGAGAAAATAGGTTCAAATCCCCATCATGTTGGCCTAGGATCAGATTTCCTTAACATGACTTCCAAAGCACAAGAAATAAAATCGGGAATCCATGATTGGGATAGAGTCAAACTAAAAAGCTTTATCTCAGCAAAAGAAACAATCAGCAATGTGAAGAGAGAGCCTTCAGAATGGGAGAAAATCTTTGCCACACACACTTCAGATAGAACACTAATCTCCAGAATCTACAAAGTGCTCAAAAATCTTTACACCAAGAATACTAATAGTCCAATCAATAAGTGGGCCAAGGAAATGAATGGGCAATCACTTTACAGAAGAGGATCTACAATCAATCAACAGATTTATGAAAAAATATTCAACATCCCTAGTTATAAGAGAAATGCAAATAAAACCACATTAACATTTCATCTTACCCCAATTAAAACGTCTTTTATTAAGAATACAGGCAACAACAAGTGTTGGCGAGGATGTGGGGAAAAGGGTACACTCCTACATTGCTGGTGGGAGTGCAAGTTGGTGCAGCCACTTGCAGTGTGGATATTCCTTAGAAAACTTGGAATGGATCCACCATTTGACCCAGCTATCCCACTCCTTGGCCCATACCCAAAGGACTTAAAATCAGATTACAACAGTGATGCAGCCACAACAAAGTTTATAGCTGCTCAATTCACAATAGCTAGATTGTGGAACCAACCTAGATGCCCTTCAATAGATGAATGGATAAAGAAACTGTGGTATATATACACAATGGAATATTACTCAGCCATAAAGAAGAACAAAATTTTGTCATTTGTAGGTAAATGGATGATGTTGGAGACTGTCATGTTAAGTGACATTAGCCAATCCCCAAAATCCAAAGGATGAATGATCTCTCTGAAAAGTGAATGAAGATGCTTAATGCTGGGTGGAAGGGAGGCAAGAATGGAGGAAGAATAGATAGCATAGAGGGAAGGGAGGAGTGGGGTCGGGTTGGGAGAGTAAGAATAATAACAAAATGAGACAGACATCATTGCCCTGTGTACATGATTGAATGCACAGATGGTGTGATGCACTTTGTGTACAACCAGAGAAACAGTAGCTGTACCTCATTTGTGTTCAATGGATCAAAATTAAATGAATAAAAAAAAAATAAGAGAGTACAAAACACATGAAAAAATAAAAAAATAAAACCTGATAAACAGCATCCAAACTCAACAGCCTCATCTCAAATTGGGGAGCAGAATCATGAATCAGCTTTTAAATATTTCCAGAAAATATTTCCCTTTTCCCTTGGTCAAAGTCACACAGCCACACCTAACTTCAAGAGACCCTGACAGCAAAATCTTTCTGTATGTTCAAAACAATCAGTGATTGTGATCATTAATTTCTACCACACTTCAAGACTTATAATATTGTGCAGCTTAGAATATACTAATGTATATGATTCTCTAAGGTCAGTGTTGAGATTAGGCTGAATTTCCTAAACTTTTTAATCAAGTGATTTATTTAAGTGGAATATTTATTTTAAAATTTTTGACTATACCTTAAAATGGAGGTGTATTCAATATTATTACATAGGAACAAATAGGCAAACTTTTCACAATTTCACTATAGTAATTAAGATTTTCATATTCATCTTAAACATATAAAAGTATTTTATAATATACCTCAAAATAAGACATAGAATTTCTTGAAGTCCTTGTGATTTATGACTATACTTTTTTTTCTGAGTCAGGTTATTAACCTGCATACAAAAAGGAATGGTCTGTCAAACCACTTTACAAATGAATGTAGACTATATTATGTGAAATTAATTTTAAGTGCTATAATGATAACAATAAGGGAAACTTTTGAAAGAAGTACCACATTTTGTAGGTAGTCTCAAAGCAATATACATAGAGCAAGCAAACAAATTATAGTAGAGTTTACTCTACCCCGGATTATTTTGGAAAAAATACTGAAAATTCAGAAGCAGAAACTTTTGACTCTTTATCATTTAGAGTTCTAATATGCAGAAGTTATGAAAATACTCCCCAAATGCAATTTATCTTAATGAAGTTATGAAATACACACCCCAAAATGAATTTTCTGTTCACGA
This sequence comes from Glaucomys volans, assembly GCA_020662805.1. Lineage (NCBI taxonomy): Eukaryota > Metazoa > Chordata > Mammalia > Rodentia > Sciuridae > Glaucomys > Glaucomys volans. Next base: position 12,375 of record JAJEJO010049988.1, on the reverse strand, counting down.
TTGTCCCTAAATCTCAATGTGTATGAGTTAAAATGAGACCCACATATAGTTGACTATACTTCCAAGTGAAAGTAAATAGCTTCATCTTAGTTATCTTATTACTGAATTACATAATAATATATTTCTTCTTAATTATAAGGCAATGTACTTCAATTGGCTTATTTGCATTTATTTATATTGACCATCTAGTCAATTTTCATGTAAATATATATATAGGTATCTATATATATATGTTAGTATATATATAAATGATTTTAATATTTTGGTTCTTAGTAAAAATGCTATGTTATTATATTATTTAATTTATAGTATTATTTATAAGTAAATATTTACTAAAAGTATTAAATCAGTTTAAATATTATGATCAGTTTGGCATCTGTTATTGAGATAAAACATTTGGAGTATGTCAGAAAGAGTAGTTCTGATATTACACCATTTGGGGATAAACTCAAATGGTACACACCACTAGGGTTACTATAGTTCATGACAATCTATTATATGCTTGACAAAAGAACCAGAAAGGAGGTATTTAAAGGTCACCAACACAGAAATAATAAATGTTTAAGGAGAAAAATTCAAATTATACTTCTTTGATCATTATGTATAGCATACATATAATCAAATTATTACACTGTATTCAATGAATATATACTGTTATTATGTGTCAATTTAAAAAACTGTATGGAAAGGGTATTTTTAAAAGACTTGAATGAAAAGTAAAGTTATTTAATTGAATTATTAAAATTAATTTAATTTTCTCTCTAAATTAGGAAATGTTTTATGTCATACTGCTTTTGTTTTTTTGCTAACAATTTAGAACCCTGTAAGTAAAGAATGTTGGAACATATCAGAATAACATATATTGCTTAGAATCAGACATGGAAGAGATAAAATTACTTCAAGGAAATAGTTATAATTTTGCAAAGCCCAGTACTTTCTAGAAAAATTTACCGGACCTAATGTATTTTTAATTGAAGACTTTAGATATTAAAAAAATAAACTTGCATGAACTATATTCCACTAATAATTCTTAATAGGTAAACACAAAGCAAGGCTGGGGCCTTCAGATTCCAAGAGAACTATGTGTTTCTTGTCTGTGATATTGTCACCTTTAACCTCCTGGAAGCTTTATGCTCAATTGTGCTTCTACCTTAAAAGTTCTACTAAAGTTTTAGTGAATCAGCACATGATGTATAGGCACAATAATTGCCCAATAAAAATTATTTTGTAGAATCCATTTCCATAGATTCTGTTACAATCAGGTAAAGTTCCTCTTGGACTAATGGTCAAAAGTCATACAATGAAATGTTATAACAGAGAAATTGCTTCTATGAAAAACATTAAAACATCATATCTACTAACTAGCAAATATAAATAAAATCTAGAAAGAACATTTGCACTGTTAAATTAATAATCATAACATATATGGTCAAATATCTCAACAATTACTAGCCTGAATGAGTTGATGTAGTTATAGAAAATAATACACAATTGTTATTTCTGTCTTTTAAAAGTAGTCTTGTGATTTTTGCCAAGTAGTTCATCTTCTGGGAAAATGTTATAACAAAAATAAAAGTACAAATGAATTTCAAAGATGCATTTTAAAAATTATAGATCTCAGGACATTCAAATAAAAACCTCATGTCAAGTAATATCAATTAATTCTAAAATTTTGCTAAAGTTTGTAATCTATTCTCACTAAGCATGTTTTTACTAAATTTAAATATCATATGAAAAAATTGAATTAATGAAAAAAATTATACAAAAAGAATTATTGAATACTAAATCAGCAGTGAATTATACTATTACAATGAAACTATGTTAACACATTAGAAATAAAATTTTCCCTTTTCTTCAAGAATAGTATTAAATAGCTTATTCTACAGCATTGTTTTCAACTGAACTCTTACAGCATAATTTAATACTTTCTGATAAACAAATAAAAATTTTAGTTGTAAAGGTATTCTAAATTAGCAAATTTTACATTTTGAGCAAGATTGTAGAAATCACATAGCATTGTCACAATCAAAAATAATCTGAGATAGCTGCTATCTTCAAATTTATAAGCTATCTAAAGTTTACATATGGCTGTTGACATGAGGTTGCTAACTGAAAACATCAGATCTGTTTAACAGTTTCTGAGGATTAATTGTGCCACTTGGAAAAATTTAGAAGGTATTGGAATAAAACAAAACCAATATTTAAGTCCAGTGCAGTTAAGCTAAACAGCAAATTTTAGTATATGGTCTGCCATAATTATCACAGATTTAAGTCTCCTGTAGTTTTATAGAAGTCTCCTGTGTTTTAGGAGATGACTTCTTCTTTTCACATTCTATTTTCTGTATCAAGAACCCACTTCAAAAATCTAAAAACTGGTAGAGTAAAAGCCTCAATATTATGAAGTAGGATTTTTACAGTGTTTAATAAATTTATAAATCAATCCCATTTTTAGTCCATAGCAAGTAGGAAACAGACATTTAAAGAAAGGTAGTGTAACTCCTGCAAGTATATACATAATTATGAATTTCACAATTCCATAAGGGTTATTTTGCATGTAAAAAACACATTTTTTCCCTGTGCCTGAAGACCATTTTTAGCAAAAAGACAGTGGCATTTAAAAACCAATTTCAAAATATCCTGTATGCCTTCTTGACCTCCCTCTACTGATGTTCAGGCAGTTGTTAACTGAGATGTTCAGCAAAACACGTATAATTAACGAGATGTCCAGTAGAGTGCTAGAATCCAGAGCAGTTTTCACAGCTGGGCACACAGTCCACCTTTCAATATCATCAGTGAAGTTATACTAGTTGTGCACAGACAGACAAACTCACTCAGTAAAAATTCCTTCAACTTCTTTGGGCCTTAAGAACCATAAAAAAAGGGCATTTGCCAAAAGCAAATAAATAGCTGCAAAAAGTATTTATTTGAAATTGTCATCATGAATTGAAAAGATATAGACTTAAAATGCAATGTATTTTGTAGAAATTCTTCCCTTTGTTTTTTTTCTTTTAATTTTTAGCTCAATTAATTACTGTACTATAAAAAATCTCACCAAAAGAAATAATTTATGCAAAGCTTTGGCACAATTTGTGAAAATTCTATAAAATCTCACATTTTTGTAAATGCACTAACCTTTGATACTGTGCCAAAGTATTGAGATAATGTGCATTTAATTTTTACTTTTACTTTGTAAAATTGTAGATGCATTTCTATTGCCATTATTTTCTTTTGCTTTCACCTTACATGGTCCCATGATGTAATAGATTTTGGAAAAAGAGCACAATTACATAATAACTGAAACCCAAAAGGCATTCTGAGCATTTCTCTTTCCCTAATAATGACATAGTATCTGGGATAGTGGGTCATTTAAAATAAACACCAGCTCACTCAATCACTGCCTTGAAGGAACATGGATTTTAGAGCACTTAAACTTTCTATGAAAAAAAAATGTAAAGTTCTGAATAAACTGTGCCATGCACAAACAGTACAAACTTATTCTCAGAAATTGGCTTTAAGACCTAGATTTAGTTGCAAATGCTCTGTATAGTGAATTAAAAGTGAAAAAATGACCTAATGAACCTGTTTAAATATACTATAATACCAAAGATGAAAGCTAAATTTCAGTGAGAGGATTTCAAATTTCAGAAAATAATCATTTTGTCAGAATATGAGCCTTGTGGGTTTTGCCAACAATTTGACAATTAACAGTGAGTACTACTTTACAAATTAAAGCTCATTCTGGAGGACTTTAAGGTATCAGATCAAATCCAGATATGATAATCATAATATTTTTTTCATGAGTGAATATTTAGTATTTAACATTCTTCCAACCTAAACTTACTGAATGTTTAATGAATGATAAGTTCTTCTCTGAAATCCCTTGGGTGTACTAATATCATTTTTTCTCAGTGTTATAATTGTGAACAAAAGTATTGCTATTTTTTAGAATAACATTTTAGAATAACATTAAGTGAAGAATGTAATTCAGTGGTAGAGTGCATGCTGAGCATGCTGGCAGTCCTGAGTTTGATTCTCCGCAATGCAAAATCAAAGCAAACCAAATAAAACTAAAACCCCATAAGTAATGTTAACTTAGAATGGCACAAAATCATACTTAAGATAATACCTATTGTAGGTAGCACTCTCATCCCTCAGCAATCTTTACCTGTTTTATTTTTCATATTGAGAATGAGCAGTGCCAGCCAGGTGTGGTGGTGCATGCCTGTAATCCCAGTGGCTCAGGAGGCTGAGGCAGGAGATTTGCAAGTTCAAAGTCAGCCTCTGCAACTTAGTGGCGACCTAAGCAACTTAGGGAGACCCTGCCTCAAAATAAAAAATAAAAAATGAGGCTGGTGATGTGGCTCAGTGGCTAAGAACCCCCTGGTTCAATTCCCAGTAACAACAACAACAACAACAAAGAATGAACAGTATCAGGCATTATTATACTTGGTCTTCTTTATTTGCTTAATGTCTCTTTCCACAGAGAGTAGACCAGTTTTCTGCCTCTCTTGTGTTCAACCCCAGCACCTGAAAGAGCATGTGTATATAATATGTTCATTAAATTCATTTTTCTTACAATCTTACAATTAATGTTATTTTAATAAAATTATTTACATAAAAATTAAAAACTTAACTTGTGAACTTATCTTCTTTAGCTTGTGTCAAGATGAACTTAATTATATATAAATTATAAAAGATCCAAGTACAGTGACATTTTTATGTCTACTCAATGTTCATAAATGTAATAGTCCAATTATTTACCAATTTTTAGACTAAATAAACAAGGAAAAATCATTATCATAAATGTGATATTCTTTTGAAATGTGAAGTTTTTCTCCCAAAGTAAATATAAAATAAATTTCTTGTACTTTCTCTAAATACCTTACAACATCTTACAAATGTAAGATATCATTTCATCTTGTATTTAATGTTCTATATCATCTCTAAAGCATGTTATTAAAGATAAATCCCTGATATACATGAGAGGATTCTATATTCATGAAATAAGATAAAACACTCTGTGTGTTTTTCAGTTAGATACCAAAGTCAAGAATAAGAAAATGGCACACTACCAAAGTATTAAATCTAAAAACATTAACAAAATCCAAGAGCATAAGTCTATTATAGTTTTCCATGTACAGAGCACTGTACAAATGCAGTATCATCTTACATGTACAATATACTACATTTTTAAAACAAAAGAATAAACTAAAATGAACATTATATATATTTATATACACATGTATATGCAATCATTTTAAATGGCACAATCTCTTGCACATGAAAAGAGGACTTAAAATTTTTCCTATAAAGGGATTATCTAGGAAGAATAGTGTAAGATGTGTTTTAAAATACAAAAGCAAGTCCAGACTCTCCATTGCACAGTTCAGGGCATAAATCCTTGATTGAGAAAGAAGGGTTCAGGGTATTATAGTGATGGAAAAAAAAAAACAACTCTACAGTTCAAGCAGAACTCTCACCAGATACTGTACGTGGAATTCTAACAGGAATCCCAGTGATCCACACTCTTATGGTTACCTCACCTTGTGAGTAGGGAGGACCTATAACTTGATTTTGAACTACAGTATTCTACAAAGGTATTGTGATATCTCTGTGAATCCAAGAGAAAGGAATTTTAAAGTTGTGAAATCTCAAATGAGTGGAATGTGTGTATTAGAAGGAAGATTATGCTAGTTGATCCTGCTTTTTGTAAGTGGTTCTAGAGATCAGAAACTGAAGATAGGGAGATCTTCTGCTAGCCTTGAAGAAATAAGCCTCCATGAGTTTCTTGGAGCAAAGAAATAAATCTTGCTAACAACAGGTGATCTTAGAGGAGAAACTTGAGCTTCATACAAGAACCCAGCCCTGGTTGAAACTTAGATTGTAAGCTGTGGAGCTAAGAACCACCTTATAAGTACCCTAACTCATGACTCATAGGAACCATGAGATAGTACATGTTTAAGTCATTAAGCTTGCAGTGATTTTTATTTTAACAAGGAAAACAAATACATTCAAAAATGAATGCCTTGGTGATATTCAGTATGACACTGACATGACATTTACTTCCATAACAACTGTAGAGATTTTGAAAAGCACATATGAGCACAATCTGCTCTTATAACTATAAGAAAACTTGACTGAATATAATGGAGTATGTTTTAAGTGGGAATTATTGAAAGTAAAAACAGTTCAGACAGGAAATTGGATATATATGTTAGCAGTAAAATTTTTATAGTTTTGATTTACCTTTGTTTTACATAGGTGTTTTGAACATATAAGTCTATTAAAAATCAAACTGACTACTCCCAGCATATAAAACCAATCAGAAAGAAATTAAAGCAGGCAGAGAATTTCAACTTGATGTAAAAAAATTACAGATACACTGATTATCCTGGAACATGGAAGCATTTGAAAACTTACTTTAATCAGGAGAAATATAGAAGAGGTATGAAATCTCTATCAACAAGGAGTAAAGATTATGATCTGATCATGCAGCACAATGTGCAGCACCAGCTGATTCTCGCACCTCCTCCTAGGCAAAAACTGCTGCCACTCAACCCGGGAGTGCCCCGCCCCCACCTTCTGACGTAACGATTTTGCATATGAACTCACTGAGAGGCTAGGGGCCGACCCATTTGGACTTCTGCTGAGGTCTGCTGCGGCAATCAAGGTCACAAAATCCAAGCTTAAAATCAGCATGGGCATCACTGGATTTCAAGATTCATTCACAAACAGTCCAGCAGAAACTAAATGCTTTCCGCGTTGCTTGAGTCTTTGCCTTCTCTGGGATCGTGGCTGAAAGCTCTAGCAGAAAGACAGGGAGGAGAGAGCAGGAGCACTAGAGGAGGAAGGGTGGAGGAGTTGGGAGGAGGTGAGTGAGAGGGAACTGAAAATTGGAATGAATTCATTTGTTCCTTTCAAAATTCCTTATCCCTTTTGATCTTCCTGGTCAAACTTTGCTCTTTCTTCCTACCATGGGTTACTGGAAAGGATCTTTATTTGCGTTCCTGCTCTCTTCTTGTTTCACGGAGCTGCTGAAGGGAGCTGCTGCAGAAACTTGTGTGGAAAAAAACGTCTCCGAACACAGAGAGAAGATGTGAATGCTTGCAATGCTTGTCATCGTTTGAAAGCAGAATTTTTAAAAGAATTTATATGACTATTACCTAGAACAAATCAGACTTTATATACGTCCTATAAAACCTGCAGAATCTTTCTTATTTTCATGATTTATATATATTACCAAGAAGTATAGAGTGGGAGATAACAGGGTTAAAAAAATCATTTTAATAATGAGAAAAAAATTCTCAGCTTCAACTTCCACTGCCAAAATTCTGAAGGTTATGCAATATTTATTATATCTAATATATCAATTGTTCTATGAAAAATGGGATATGCTGGAAGCCTTTCATAGCCTTTAACAATTTTCTCAGTATATGTAATGTTTCTTGTACCAGTGAAGTTCTAAGAGCTTTGACAACAAGAGAAAGGGGGCCTACCATGCCACACTCCACAGACTGCTTAAACTTGTAAACAAACACTTTTAGTGAATTAAAATAATCAATCATCCAGAAGGGTCATTATTCACATACCACACAATTCAAATACAGCTAACACGACTTACTTATACAAAGCAATGGGCATATAAGTCTAATTTGTCTTAAATTAGATAATCATTTTTCATAATAAAGTTTTCCATTCAAAAAAATTCATAGCCTTTAACACATTGTTTTCCATTAGAAGGTGCACATACAGATAGATGTCATGATATTTCAGAAGTCTAATATGTCACACTGATTCTGCTCATGAGTGTTTTCAGGGACTTTAATCAACTTACTTTACAGACATAAGACCCCAAATTCTTACTTTACCATTATTAGATGAGATAAAATTGAGAAAAAAATATGGTACTTTTGCTTCTAAGGGAGCTTTCATTTTTTTCTACTTTGCACCTACATAATCTATTCTTTGCAGTTTTTTTTTCCAGAATTTAACAGTTTCTTTCTCAAATATACATATTCCTAGGAATGCCACTCGAATAATCTTATATCATAATTCTTATGTTTTTGGATAACTGCAATACTTTATTTTCCTCTGACAGCTATTGATTTTATATTAATATATAAATGACAAGTGCCATGCATTTTTAGCCAGCTCATTACACACACACACACATACACACCACACATACTGAGTGATTCAGTTCACAAAGTAATTTTAATAATGGTTTCAGACACCATAACACTGCATGAAAGATGATATATGGGAGCAGGTGGGCATTGTACAATTATAATTACAATGGAGCCAACTCAGTATACTGTATGTAGGTGGGCTATACATACATGATGTATTTCTTTTGGAAAGGGTCGTGTACCAGTGCTCTCTGGTGAATGGGATGGCATCGGCGAGGTGGAGAACAAAGCAATACAGCCTCAATGATCTGAGGCTAAGTTCTGTTCTAACTTTATTTTTTCCACACACCATTTTTATATGTTAGCTTCTAGCTTGAGTACAATATCTTGAGGCCACATAAAAGGAAGCTAACACAAACAACAAGACAATAGGCAAAACATATTAGCAGATTAAATATTATCAACTCTTCATAATATTTTTAAGTATTCTTCTATATAATCTTAAACTAATTCTACTTTCTGTATTACTGGGAACATCATGCACAGAAGCCATTTCTGTGAACAACATATAAGTTTACACTTTGTGATTAATAACTAGATTAACAGGAACAATAGGGAGTTTCTTTCTGAGCTTTCTCTGGATCATTGAATAACTGAGCTGCTTTAGACCAATTAGGAGCGGTACACCTCCTACTTTTGCCCAGTAAGCATTATCCTCTCTTGCCCAAGAAAGCTGTTCAGAGCAACTAAGCAAACACCAGGGTCTCACATATTTTAAATATTCTAAAAAGAGGAGATGAGCTTTCCATGTACATTTTTCATTATAACATACTTGATTTCAACCAAGGTGTATTCTTTAGATAAAGGTGGTCTAAATCTAAGGGACCAGAAGCTGGTTTCCTAGAAGGATACCATAGTTTTCCATTAACCAAGTAAGCATTACCAAATGATGTCTGAATTGTTGGGACTATTTTTCTAGCCTTAACAACTTTGTTTGGGACTTATTTGTCTGGAGTTAAGATGGGAACAAAGTGTTTTTCTGCCCTAGGTCATCTGGGAGTAGTCACCATCCCGAGGTGCCATTTAGCATAAGTTGCTGGAAATGAGCATAGCATTCTTTCCAAGTGATACTTTTATCATCCCAGAACAAGGGCCTTTCTTGGTTATATCCAGTAGGATTAGCTGTTTGATTCTTGTGTTCTAAATCCCCTGAGACCCTAGAATTCCCAGAAATCCAATATAATATTATTTCCAAGCATAGGCAAATTAAACAAGACAACAGGAAACAATGAACCCAATTCCCAGGAAGATGAGACCTTGCAAACATCTTTATTACTCAGTGGAATCCTTGTCAAGCAATGAGGGGAATTGAAGAGGGCGCAGCAATCTACCAAAACCTCTGTCATTTGTTTAGTGGACATTATCTTTCCATTTACTCCAGTGATCAGGCAATGAATTCAATCAAAGCATATTATTATTCGAAAGCCTGGGAGGATGAAACTGGAAAATAAAACTATCTTCCAAATATGAAAGGGAAATGAGATCATTTTCACATTGTCTTTAAAAAGAATGAGAGAGGGAAATAAATAAAAATTTAAAGGAATAAAATTATTTGGGGAAGCATGCATAAATACAGATCAAGCATTGAGATCTCATATTGTACCATCTTAGGGGAATCTGGATTTTATTCTGTCCTAAATGTCACTGTGACTAAGGACAAGTTTTTTTTCTTTAATTTTTCATCACATTAATCATTTGTAGAATATGCAGATCATACCAAATTAACTCTACAGTTTTCTAAATATCTGTCATTCTGTGAACCCATACTAGAATTTTAAAAATTTCTGAAATTTCTATATTACAACTGAAAATTCTATTAAAATCCCAAATCTTAAGAACTTTACTCTTTTGTAAAATAAATTGGCATCTGGTTACTGGTTACTCTGACTGTTGAAAAAGTGATCTTAAGGTAATTAGGTTGGAAGAGGGGAGGAGTGACTAGGATCAAATAGGAGGCTAAGAGAGGTACAAAGTAAATTTCACTTACAAAGTCTGAAATTAAAAATAGACAGAATGGGTCTCTTTAAATAGTCATTTATTATATAAGCAATACTACAGTATTCTCCCAGGCAGCCAAGCATTTAATTACCATTCACATATTTAAAGTAGTTATAAAACAACACTAAAATTTAAGGAATGCAAAAAAGACAGACAATGGATTTTTAGATGCAAATTATCATTGCAAAGATGACTAAAATGTTTAGTAAATATACCCGGAAAATATCTTAAAAGCGAGAAGACCAACATATACGTAAAGGTTTTAACTTGGATAATTTGCATAAACATGTTAGACTGTAACACTTAGAAATTATGAATCTCATTGTATTGTGACTTCATGAGTGTGTATATTTTCTGGACTCCTGTAGTGCTACCAGACTTTATAAACTTCTTTTCAAATTATAATTATTTAATGTATTTGTAGTACATTAGAATAACAATGTAAAGATAATAAATGTATATTTAGTTTTTCTTTTTGAGTCAATTACAAGTTTTGTTACAAAGAACATGCTTATTTTTAAAACCAAAGATGCACTACTTTTGTTAGACAATTTTCTCTCTTTTTTGCATTCAAAATAAAGCCCAACCAGGGAAAACAAAAACAAAAACAAAAAACACTCATAGCAATAAATTACCCCAACCTTTTTTAATTGAAGAAAACAAAATGATTGTAATGTAAGTATATACATGATTCTTAGAAATCCTAACTTGCTTACAGTGTAACTTCTACATGATTGTGCTCTCTCCATATATATATATATATATATATATATATATATATATAAAATATATATATTATATGTATATAATATATATTTGTTTTTAAAGAATAGATGCAGTATTTAATGATTAATTTTATCAAGAAAAATGGCTGAAATTTAATTTACACTTTTGCCTTTTAGCCTTTTTGTAGACATTCCCAAAGTTAAATATACATTCCTTATATGTATGACATTTGAAAATTTCCCGTTTCTTACTTCTTCTTCTTTTTTCCTTCTTTATATTACTGCTTTCCCTTCTTCCTTTTATCTCTTGCACCTTAGGCTTATTCATGTATTGTATCTGTTTTATTTTATCTTAATGTTCTATTTTAACAGTTTACTAGCTATATCTGTTGATTCATAGGATCTGTAAATATACTATAATATTGTTGAGTAGAATATGGGTAGGACTCATGTCTCAATTTTTTAGCTAACCCAGAATTGTGACCTTAAACGTATTTTTTTACAAATGTATGTAGAGGTAGGACATGCAGAAGAGGCTTTTCAAATACATTTTCTTTAAAATACAGACATAAAATGTAAGATTAAGAATAAAAAAATTCCAGTACTAATATATAATGCTATAGATTAGAGAACACTTTCATTACAGTCAGAAATATGTGATCTAAACAATATTTGCAATAATTACATCCTTTTGTAAGAGTATATTAGTTTGATTTTTAAAACTCTCAACATATGTTGCAATTTGAGGTTATATTGAAAAAAAAATTTGTATCTATTTTCTATCATAATCCAGACATTTGCCTTGGTTTTACAGAAGTGATTGCTAAATTTAATTATGGGTAAAATATATTTTCTTTTCTAATATTTACCTTAACACATAGGATCATGCACTAAAGAAAGGCTTTTGATTTGTAATCATGAATTCATCAATGGTTCATTTCATAAAGGATTTGAGGTCCTCCACAGATGTTAAATATAACTCTATTCTATCATTCAAGTTCTCAGATCAATGCACATATGAACTTTAATTTCCACTATGTAATGGACTTTTCAAACTCTACCATCATGTGGACAAATGTATAGTATGAATACAGATGTTCAAGAAATTCATTGATGTCAATCTGCATTGAGGTGATATTAAAAAGAAAAAGGAAATACTGCTCAATTGGAAATATAAAACCCATCACATTGAATTAAAATATCTAGATTGAGCTTTAGGGAATAAGGAATAGACTTGCCCATTCTCAGCAATAACAAGGAAATAAAGCAAATTTAGAATTAAATGCAGAGATGGACCATGCAAAGGACCACTACAGATTGTAATCAAAGTTTTGTATCATGGATGGTGTGTGTGCAAAGACCTGTAAGCCTAACATTTTCTTTATAATAAAGTGTTCTATCTTCTAAAATGGAGGGAAAAATAAACATGCTTATTAGATAATCATATCATGGGAAATGAACAT
>JAJEJO010049983.1:82014-96301 GCA_020662805.1 Glaucomys volans | reverse complement strand
TTCAAAAGAAAGTTATAAGGAAGTGCCACAAAGCCATAATATGAGGTAATCATCAAAATAATCTAGAATAAGATAATATATTAAAATAATAATTTCTGTGTGTGTTTTCATCACACAATAACATGATGAATTAATATAATGATGGGGCAAGGAGACTTCCAATTTGTAGAACAAATTGGCTGTGTCAATGACACACATTTTCTAAAGAATGCAAATAATCTATGTAAACAGTAAGAAAAAAGTCACTACACAGATGAACTATTACTTATACATGTAATTGTTAGAAATATATATGATTATTAGAAATACAAAAGAGGCAGTTTAGCTATGATTTTCTTTATAGGAATTATGAAAATTAACATCCTAGAGATGTTAATCTAATATGGTAAATTTACTATTTGTGAATAGATACATGCATATGATTGTTTTTCCCTTACTCTTTAGCATGCAGAACATAACAATGTAATATTAATTTCCAATTAAGTAATTCTTATGAAAAATATTATATTACTTAACCAGGTGCATGCCTGTAATCCCAGTGGCTTGGGAGGCTGAGGCAGGAGGACTACAAGTTCAAAGTCAGCCTCAGCAACTTAACAGGTCCTAAGCAAGTTAGTGAGACCTTATTTTAAAATAAAAATGAAATTCAAAAAAGGCTGGGGATGTGGTTCCGTGGTTAAGTGCCCTTGTGTTCAATCCCTTGTTAAAAAAAAGAAGAAAAATATTATAATACTTAAATAAATATCCTCCTTCAAGAGATAACAAGTACAGGTAGAAAAGTGGCATTAATATAAATGCTCACCGTGGAATAAAATGAAAATGTTAACATAAATGAAAATATTTTTCTACAATTGCCATTAAAAGATATAGCAGAATAAAAAGTTACATTATGAGGAGAGTGAAGAGTAGACTATGAGTAACTCTTTCATACAGAAATAATTCCTAGAGGTTAAGAAATCAGGTAAATTGCCAATAAGATCATGTTGAAAAGTTGGTAAAAAGAAGGCTTTATTTCCTTCTGATAAATATCAGTATTTCTAGGAAGGTTGTGCAAGAGTGCTCCTAATCACTTTATATGTAGCATCCCATCACTATGGGATCATTAGAGTGCATGTACTTTTAACTCCTTTTCACTTTTATGCATCAACTTTCCAGCAATAGTGATGGAAGAATTTGGGATTTTTCTCAAAAGTTGTAGCCAAAATAAATTTTGCAGGAATGTTCAAAAATATCATTCCATATTGAGGGTGCTATAAGTGGCAGGTTTGAAAGAGAAAAAATACACAGCAGAAAACGAGTTTGATCAAACACAAAAGGAAATCAAATGGACAGGTTGATATCAGTTTAGCTTTTTCCATGGTTCTGGTCCATTTTTCCTTTCTTATCTAGAAGATTTAGAAAATAATAAAAGATTAATATTAAATAAATAGCTAGCAATATATTTGAGAGTAAGACTTTGAGAGCAATTAAACACACTGTGAAAAAAATTAAGGGTCCTAAATGCTCAATGACAGGACAAAGCACATAAGAAAATAGAATGAAGTACAACACAGCAAGTGAACACCATTCTATAAAATGAGAACTTCATACTGTTATGGTTTGGATATGTGTCCTCCAAAAGTTCATGTGTAAGTTAATGCAAAAAGGTTCAGTAGTGAAATGATTGAGTTATGAGATCCTTAACCCAATCAGTGCATTAATCTCCTTTAGGGATTAATTGAGGGGTGACTGTAGACAGCTAGGGTATGGCTAGTCTCTGGGGACACACCTTTGGGGTGTGCATTTTGTCCTTGTTGAGTAGAGCTCTTGCTCTGCTTCTTGATAGCCATGTCCTGACCTGCTTTCCTCTGCCACACTCTTCTGCCATGATATTTTGCCTTATCTTGAGCCCTGAGGAATGTAGCTGGCCTTCTATAGATAGAGATCTCTGAAACTGTGAGCCCCAAATAACCTTTTTATCCTCTAAAATTGTTCTTATCAGTTCTTTGGTCACAGCAGTGGAAAAGCTGACTAAAACACTTATTCTCTGATCAAAAGTATATGCATTATAACTCAAAATATTTAAGAAAATGTGTATTTGTGATACAGAACTTTTAAGGTGACATAAAATACAGTTAATTGAAATAAAACAAGAATGAAGTGGATAGGAAGGAAATGAGTCCAAGATATAATGTAGAGAAAATTAAAATAGAAAAATTTTATGTCTGCATTGGAAATAATAAGTATTGTAAAGAAATTTATGCTACAATGTCGAAGAAAAAAATTCCCAGGTTAAGTGAAAAAGAAATAAAATATTTCAAAAAGAAACACAGGGCAAAGAAATCAGTGTTTAAACATTTTACCAATATAAATGTATATTGTTAGTCAGTTACTAACTGACTACTAACTACTGTCTACTCTTGTGACCTCATACCTAATACCTGAGAAAAATAACTTAAGGAAGAAAAGATTTATTTTGACTCTCAGAGGTTTTAGTCTATTTTCATCTGGCTCCATTGTTTCTGGGCTTATGGTGAGGTAAGTACATCATTATGGAAGGTTGTGACAGCAAAGTTGCTCACTTTATGGCAACCAGGAAAGGCGCAGAGGGGCAGGGGAGAATAAAAAATCCCCAAGGACATGGCACCAAGGTCCCACTCCCTCTATCTTATACAGTTTCTACCACTTCTCAATAATCCATTCACTGAGTTCCTCAGTAGATAAATCCATCCATGAGGTCAGGGCCTTCATAATCCAATTACTTCTCCAAATTTCTATATCTGAACATTGCTGCTGAGTGAACCAAATCTTCAACACATGAACCTTTGGGAACATTCCAGATCCAAATTATAATACATACTAAATATGTATGTGTATTGTATATATATGTGTGTGTGTGTACATACATATGTGTGTGTGTATGTGCATATATACATATATATCACAGACTAAAGGGCTGTAAATAATAGGAAAGTAATTAACAAGTCATAGTAGACAGAAACTTCCTTGAGCAGAAGAAAGACAAGCTTGCAATTATTAAAATGGATCTTCAAGAATTAACTTTCAATAATGGAAAGTAGCCATCTGATTATACCCTGAAATGCATTTTTTATTTTGAGAGGGGTATGACAATTTTTAACTTGTTATCATTCTGATCTCATGTTCTTTTGTATACTCAGGTTTTGACTGGGGGCTTTGCTGTTCTATTTATTGTTAGAATTTAGCATTACAGGGTGATGGAGAGAGATTAAAAGACTAGGAAGGGGAAACTGTTTTGCTCCATTTTGTTTGCTTCAGGTTCCTGTGAGTGTCAACTGCTCCATTCTTCACTCCAACAGCAAGTCTCTTGTTTAACATCAGTTTCATTTAGTTTGCATTTAGTTTGCATCAGTGGCATTAATTTTTCCAACACTTGCAAAGTTAATCTCACTGAGACAACTCAGAGTTATTAACACCAGCAAACTGGCATTCTTTCCTGAGCACTCTGGGTCCCAGGAAAAGGGGTCCTTCTTCCATGCTGAGACATTGACTCCAGATAACAGTGACCCAATCTCAAATGTCTTGAGTTCGAGTTACATCTGGCCCTTCCTCCAAGAGTCGAAATCTTAATGATTTCAGTCTTTTCTTTCAGTTTCCCCGTGTAGGGGAATACCATGATAGAGTATTCTCTTGTAGATCTTTAAGTTGACTAATTTTTATTCCAACTTAAAAAATCTTTACATTAAAGTATCTTTTTTGGCATAACTGATAAGTGGTCTGTCTTCTTTTTATGAAACATTTAAAAACATAAATATGTATGAAAATAAACGTGTGAATTGCATAAAAGTGAAAATAATAAAAGACTACTGTACTTAAACATTCCCCCATCATTATAAAGCAAACAAACAACAGGCTCAATGGCACATATAACTATAATCCCAGCAACTTGGAAGGCTAAGACAGAAACATTGCAAGCTGTAAGCCAGCCTTGGCAATTTAGTGAGACCTTTCTCAAAATAAAAAATAAAAATGGCTGGGAATTTGGCTCAGAAAGTAGTAACAATAAGAATAATAATGAAATGAGGTGCATTAATCCAGAAAGAATTAATATCCAGAATAAATGAGGCACTTCACAAAACAAAACAAAAAAAGGACACTGGAAAAATACTATCACATACAGTTCTAAAAAAAGGTCTTCAATGGATAATAGATATACTGAAGATGTTCAGTCTCATATATTAGAGAATATGATAGAGATATCTACTAAAATGGAAAAGAATAATAAAAGGCTAACATTATCAAGTCAACAGGATATGGTGCACCCAGAACTTGAATAAAAAACTTAGTATGTCAATAAATTAAGGGCACAACTTTCAAAAACCTTTTAGGAGTATACACAAAACTCAACACAAAACATTGAGCACAAAATTCACACAAAATTCTATTGAGTTACACTTCTGTCACTGTAACCAAAATTTCTGACAAGTTATAGGAGGAAAGTTTATTTTAAGTTCATGGCTTCAGAGGTCTACTCCATATTTGGCAGATTCCACCACTTTGAATCCAAGATGAGACAGAACATCAGGGTGCCTGTGGTGGAGGAGTGGTACTCCACTCTTGGAAGACAGGACACAGGAGTGGGGAAAGGGGCCTCAGTGAAGATGAACCCTTCCAGTTCTCTTCCCCCACCAGTGACCAACCATTCCTCACCTACCTACAGTTATTACCTAATTAATTCATTCAAATTAAGATGAACCAATTAGGTTACAGTTCTCACCATTCAATCATTTCATCTCCAAACATACCTGTAATAACACAGGAGCATTTGGGGAGCACCTCACATACAAACTATAACATTCTTCTCCTGGCCCCCCAAAACTCATGTGCATCTTGCAATGCAAAATACATTTAGTTCACTTTCCAAAGACTCATAGTCTTAACAGTTTAGGCATTGCCCAGAAGTCCAAGTCCAAGGGCTTATCTGAGACTCAAGTCAAACTCTTGGCTGTGAGCCCATGTAAAAATCAAAGGCAAGTTATATACATCTAATATACAATGCACAGAGAAAATGTTTCCATTACCAAGGTGAGGAATAGGACACACAGAGGGATGGAACCAAAAAGACAAAAACTCAGCAGCAAACAGTGCTGATAGCTCTGTGTACAACATCTAGGACACATGGGCAGCAAGATGTGTTCTTTATATATACACATTGGAATATTATTCAACCATAAAGAAGAATAAAATTATGGTATTTGCAGGTAAATGGATGGAATTGGAGAATATCATGCTAAATGAAATAAGCCAATCCCCTAAAACCAAAGGATGGTTGATACATAAGGGGGGTGGGAGGTAAGAGAAGAATGGAGGAACTTTGGATTATGTAGAGGGAAATGAGAGGTGGGAGGGGGCAGGGGTATGAAAGATGGTGGACTGAGACAGACATCATTACCCTATGTACATGCATGATTACATGAATGATGTGAATCTTCCTCGTGTACAACCATAGAAACAAAAAGTTATACCCCATTTGTGTACAATGAATCAAAATGCAGTCTGTTAAAAAAAAAAAAAAGATGTGCTCTTCAAAGGACTTCAACAGCTCTACCACTTTGGCCTTTCTGATGTCAGCACATATTGCCTATCTTTTAACCTGTTTTATTTTGGGCAGTGGGGAGGTGAGTGAGTGGGGATTGGTGGGGACTGGCTCTTTTAGCAGAAGGCAGCTTTTCTCAGCAGACAATCCATGTTACTGACATCTCTTAATTCCTGGAGTCTCCATTCAGTCTTCAGCTTCAATTTCACAGCTTAATGCATCACCTTCTCAGGGGTAGCCCACAGGGATTCTGACCCTGCTACACTCCCTGGCTAACTGACCTTCTTTGAAATCTTGGTAGATGCATACATGACCCCTAAGGGGTCCAGAATCCTGCATTCCAGCAGAACCTGCATCACTTGAATAATGTCAAGGGCTGTTGCCAGTTTGCACAGTAGATGGGCCTTCTGGGATCATGACTGCAGAAGCCTCTGAGTGCCTGAGCAACTGAGCATGTGAAACAACCTGCTAGGTCTCCCTGTGCAAACAGGATGTCCCCAGAATCTCCTCTCAAAGAAATTTTCCTTTCTACCTTCTTGAGCTTTCAATGGGTGTGCTCTTGACAAATTCCTGAGAATGCCCCCAAATCATCTTTCCTATTATCTCTGTGCAAAGTACTTAGTATTTCTTCAGTGACTGCAAGCCCTTTAACAACTACCCTTCCTTGCCTCCAGTTTTACATTTTTCTGGCCAAAGTGCAAGTTTTAAAATCCTTTAATTCTGCTTTGTGATCCTGATTCTCACAATAAATTGAGTAAAGTTGTCAGAAAAATCCTTCCACTGAACGAATGCTGTGATGCCTTGAAATTTCCTCTGCCAGATTAGTTGGTCCCTTACCTTTAAATTATGCCCCACACAAAGTCTCAGGGCATGGACAAAACTTTAAAAAGTTCTTTGCCAGAATATAATGCAAATGATCTGTAGTCAAATTCCCAATAGAGAAACAAGGTATTTCCATCTGGAACCTCATGAGCACATTCTTCACCGTCAATATTCTAGTCTTTCTGAGCTTTCAGCAGAATTGCACATTAAATTGCTTATAAAATTCTGAGGTTTCTCCAGCCTGTATGTCCCAACTCTCTAAACTTCTCCCTCAAACCAGCTCCAAGGACTTCTTAACAACATGGTTAAATTAGTCACAGAAACAACTCATCTGCTTGGTACCAATTTCTTTAATTAGTTTTGTCTTGCTGTGACCAAAACACCTGACAAGAATGACTCGGGAGGAAAAGTCGATTTTGGCTCCTGGTCTCAGAGGTGTAGTGCATAGTGGGCTGAATCCATTACTCCAGGTAAGGCAGAGCATTGTGGCAGAAGAGTGTGAAAAAGAAGGTAGCTTAGGTCACAGTGGCCAGGAAGAACAGAGAAAGGGAAAAGGGGCTGAAGGGAAGATTAACCCATCAGGGCACACCCTAGTGATCCACCTCCTCTAGCCATGCTCCACCTGAATAGAGTTACCATACAATCAGTCCCATTCAACCTAGAATGGACTGATCAGGTTACAACCCTCCATTCATTTCATCTCTGAACATTTCTGCATTAACACAAGAGGCTTGAGGGACACCTTGTAACCAAATCATGACAACTATAAAGACTGTTTCAGTTATAGGTCTATATCCAGCTCAAATATATAGAAGTGTTTACTAGAGGACATATGCAAGGATAGTCAACATTCTTATTAGCAAGAAGTAGAAACTAATAAAATATTCAACTATATCCAGTGGTTGAGAATAGAAAATGAATAAATAAATTTAACAAAAAAGAATAAACCGCAAAAACCATTATTAGTATTAACTTTTATTAAGTTCTGAATTTTCATACATAATAAATACAACTAAGGCAAGTAAAAATTAATGAAGAAGAAAACAAGAAAAGCAGGCATAGCTTCTGCATAAGCTCAATGTTGACTAAAAACAAAAATAAACTAAATAATGACATTTACAAAAAGCTAAGACAAGATGAGATTAGCAATAAAGCTAACATATACATATTAAAAAATCAGGAGTATAATAGCAATATAAAAAGAGACAACAGTGTGAATTGATAATTATTACTAGTTGTTAAACTAGAAACAATGTATAACTGCTACCTGCTAGACTTTAGAACCTCAGTAAAAAAATTTTAAAGGTAATGTATTTTAAAATGTACACAAAATTTCCACCATAATTTCTTTCTACTGCTCAAGAAACTGTACTTCTCCAATCTTCATCTTTGCAGCACTGGTGTTCTGGAGGCAATTTCTGGGCCTGCTGCTTGGGGGTGGGCTCCAGTCTGGCAGTGTTCCTGGGGCACCTGTTGGACTACATTGGCAAGAGCTGGGACCAGGACCCCTGGCTCAGGTTGCCATGCTATCTCCGTTGCTATCTCCAGCCATCCCCCAGGTCACCTTCCCACCTTGCTGCTGTGTCCAGAGGGTGCACATAGGTTCCATGGATCAGGAGTCTGGTTCCAGGGTTTGATGTCTGCAGCAATTCTGTCAGGGTGCTGTCTTACCCATCAGAGTTCTTCCAGCTCATGAAGTGGCAGATAAAAATAGCTAAGAACCAGATTATTATTGACCCTCTACTTGGGTATAAGACCTTTAGAGCAGAAGTTGGTGGGTTACCTGGAAAGTACTCAAGAAAAGTCTTTGCAAGTAAAATTTTCATTTGACCTCAAGATCTGCATTTTCCTGGATTCCACTTGGCGTTCAAGAGCAAGAACAGCTCTGCCCAATGCTGCTCTGGTTTTGGCAGAGGTTTCTAGAGCAGGTCCTTATCTTCCTCTTCTATGCATGGGACCTTTGGGGGCTTCTCTGGATTCTTGTCAATGAGCACTTCGACAAGACCATTGGTTTCCAGTACATCAAGGTGTACCCCTTTGATAGATAACACTATCATCTTAAGTGATGCAAATGAGAGTGACTCCTACTACTCCAATCGCCAGGACCTCTATATGTTCTAGTACAACTATGAGAAGATTGCTGAGTTCCTCACAGATCAAGTGGACATAAAGGGGGATGTTTCTCTGCAGCTGCAGGGAGACAAAATGGTGTGGGTAGTGGATGGGACTATGCATCCTTACAAAGGTGACTGGGACTGGGCTATGTACCGCAAGGTGGCCAATAAGTGGCTCATGGATGTGATCCATTCAGCCCAGACCTGCCAGCAGATGCTGCATGCTTAACCCTTCCATAGTGTCTCCTTACTGATCTAGGAAGAGGTAGGAGCAGCTGGTGATAGGAGACCCCTGGATTTATCAACTGATACAGATGAAACCCTTTGAGATGACATTGATGAGATTGTCACAGAGACCCTGCTGACTGAGACTGTGTAAGGTGTTGAGGCCTTCCTAAGCATGGGTTGTGTCAATCTGACCCAGGCCTACATGGGCGTGGTCTTGGCCATGCAGGCAACGTACCAGATCCCACTGTCTCTCCAGAGGTGAATGACTTCTTTGGAGCCAAAGGGGTTGCCAGTGCACACTGAGTAGCAATTCTACAGTGAGGTATGCCACCTGAGGCAGCAGGAGCAGGTCCAAGTATGGGACTACTAGTGGAGGAGATGGAAGTTTCATGACAAAGGCCTTCGGTTGTCCCTGGAAGGGAGTGGTTTTCCCTATCTCATGATTATTGGTTTTCCTAATCTTGGATACAGGTCCGTTCACTTGGGCCTGGAGGCCCAGATTACCATTGTTACAGAGAATTGAGTCCTGCAACAGTTTCACCAGGAGCAAGAGCTGCTCTACTTGCAGTCAGGTGTGGTGTCCTCCCCCACCATCTAGCAACCGAGTGGCCAGGTGAAACTGTGAAGATGGTGACTCTGCTGAAAAAGAACTTCTTCTGAGGATATCATAAATGGTCTTGATGAAGATGACAGGCATGGTGGGCATTAGCTCCTTCAACCACACTTGGACAATGACAGTTCTGTATGTCCCATTGAGCTCCTGCAGGGACAGCGTGGCCAAGGGTCAGGGCAGCCCTGGAAAAGCCGACTGGTCTTGTCTGTTGTGGTTGCTCTGAGGGGAGGAGCCTGCAGGGAGTGGCCTGACCTAGTATCTCCCCACCTCTTTCAAGGAGGCCAGTGCCTCTGAGACCCCCAAAGAGTTCAGTCCAGGTACCTAGGGGCTGGAATTGGAGGCATAAACAGAGGACTCGGTAGGCAATCACATGCATGTTGTGACTGCCCCCTGCATCTCGCTCTGCACTTAGGAACAGCTCTGCACTAACTCTCTTGGGTTCCATGTGTTTAAATTTGTGGTGTCTTTCTAGAGCCTCCTCTTGTCAGCATTCTTAATTTCATTCTTAATGGCAAGAAATCATAATTCAGGAAAAAATTATAAAGTTCCCTGACTCCTTTCCAAGAAAAACATAATTCTCAGGTTACATAGCTGTTATGCAGATAAATTATTGAAATCTATTCCATTCATGTTATGATGTGATTATGCTAAAGTAGCATTAAATAATAGTAAAAAATGTGAAATGCTTTAAAGACCAAAGTAGGTACAAAACTATAGCTGGAATATACATTATTATAAAATATTGAAAGAATAATGAAATATGAATAATTAGATTTGATTCTAAATAAGTAATATGATTTATATTAATGTAAATATATATAAATAATATTTATATAAATCACCATGGAATAGATCAATAAGTTAAAATATTTTGACAAATTGTTGGAAGGAATTTAAGTATAAAGTCAATGCTGACTTTTAAAAGTAAAATCTCCACTAAGGAAATTATACACAATAAGATACTGTGTTTAATATTGCATAGCATACACATTTCAAATGATAAATGGCATCACAGACTATACCCATTAAAAATGCTTCATGATTAGAAAAAACATAGACAAAGGCACCTGATATTACACCTATGTATGTTACTACTCTAAAAAATAAAGCAATACAATAAAAATAAAATCAACATAAATATGAAGAAGTCAGAGACAATCTTTTACTGATTTACTGTATGTTTATCTTTCTAGC
The DNA here is from genome assembly GCA_020662805.1 of Glaucomys volans. Taxonomy (NCBI): domain Eukaryota; kingdom Metazoa; phylum Chordata; class Mammalia; order Rodentia; family Sciuridae; genus Glaucomys; species Glaucomys volans. Next base: position 85,776 of record JAJEJO010049983.1, on the reverse strand, counting down.
AAACTTATTATTATAAATTTAAAAACAGAATTAACATATTCAAGTATATAAATTAATGCAAATAACCTCATTATGCCAAAATTAAAAACCATTAGAATACATAAACTGTGATTTTGAAAGATAAAAATATGGCCTTGTTCTCAGATGAAAAGAGAAAAAACAATAGAAAATAGAAGATAGGAAAAAGAAACATATAAAAAGTGTATCTTTCCTTTGAATTAAACAGAATGTAAAATGTAATTTTATTTATGTGAATGCATGTGTTTGTGCACATAGTGTTCTAATTCACTTTTTATTCCTAAAATAACATATGACACTAAGAATACAATTTTAAGCCTATGGTAAACCTGAATGAAGCTTTCCTTAACCTTCAAAAAATCTGAATAAAATTTTAGCTTGCTATAAACACATTAACATGGAATTTGTATGTCAATAATGTATATAGTTAGGAGAAAGAGGGAGTCAGTAAGATGGTGAAATAGACTTCCCAGCACTCTTCCCCTAAAAGGAATATCAAGGGAAATACCTTCATGAAGAGTTAAGAAAACTAGGTAAGAGATTACAGCACCCAAATGTAGCACAGAAATAAGAAAAGTCATATCAAAAAGGGAAGGGACATTATCTATGCCCCTTATGCCCCAGGCAGTATCACAAGAAGACAGATAGCCCTAAGTGGAGGTAGAAGTAGGAAAGTGGACATTGAATTTTGCCCCAGACACCAATAGGAGGCCTGCCCAAGGAAATCCCAGAACTAGGCCATTTCTGCTGCCCCAGACTCTAGGCCATTACTCATGGACTGAGACCCCACGCCTGAACTGGTGCCAGGCTGGACTCCAAAGCCCCATGAGGCCTGCCATGTGCATGCGTCTTCAGATCTGCTGTGACACCAGGTGGTCAATCTCAGAGTTATTGAGATTATAGAGACGTGGGCTTCTATCATTTTATAAGATATTTGGACGTTGACAATATAGCCAGCAAATTTTAAATATATATTTCCTTTCGTCCAGGGAGTCTATTTCTAGGCGTCTATCATAGGGTATAGTTTTGTGTTTATAAAATATATGTATAAATATGTTCAAATTTATCTCTGTTTGCAATTGTGAAAAATTAGAAACTGAAATGTTCATAAATGTAATTATTTAATAAATCTTATTAGAGACTAGTTATATTTAGTTTAATTTGTTTCTTTACAAAGAATAGACTGCTTCATAGTCATACAATGCTTATTTACAATTTATGGGAGTGAAGCAGTTTATTTTTTAACAATGTATCATAACAGTAACTGTATTTTATGCACAGTCACAAAAATTTAAAAAAAACATATTTAAATTTTTAAATACTTTAAGTAAATTTGATAGAAGAATTAATTTAATATTCACTCAGATACAGAGAATGTCTGTTATGCCCAGGCATAATGAATAAGGCAGACGAAATCTCAATACTATTAAATATATATGGTAGTAAAAATAGACAGAGCAAGCAGTTATTTCAAGAACAGTGAGTAAAAAGTTTGAAATAGTCCACACAGTGGTCTCATTTAGATAGAATTGGCAGTAATAATTCTCCATGTAGACAAATTTTTGATGAAATCTAAACAATAAGAAGGATCCAGGTATATCAGTATTGATGTAAACAGCATCTCAGCAAAGAAATAAGCAAATTCAGAGTTACTGAGTTGGCATATTTGAGTCATAGTTAATAGGGTAATTTGACTAATTTGTAGTGAACAAAATAGACAGGGATAACACCTAGTGGGCCCATTTAGGTAAAGATTTGTATGGTATTGTAATTGCAAAGAGACATACTTACAAAGACTTACTTTTTGTTACCATGTGTACTAGGATTTCTCTAGAAGCTTTAGCAAATAGACTTACTATAGGAGAAAGAAGTAAAGAGACTACCTTGAAAGTTTTTCCAATTGTCCTAGCAGGTGGTTGCCATCCACTGACTTTGCTCAGGACCACAGTTCTAATAGGGGTGAAAGGAGTTGGAATTTACCAGACAAATGATACATTAGGCAATGTCCTCAGATATTTGCTTGTCACACAGGAGTGGAGGGATTGGTGAGGCTGGTAGCCTCTAGTGGTTAAATCCAGGATGCTGTTACTCTACAATGCACAGGACAGAACTCTACCCTCAACAAACTGTTATTTGGCACAAAATACCAAAGTATTGATGTTGAGGATTTCTCACTTAGGGTAATAGAAATGGAGTTGCTTTAAAAGTAGACAGAATGGTATAATCATGTAGGGAAATATATTTTGAAAACAAACATTTAGAAGTCTTTTGAAAGACAGTCTTTTCTATTTTTTCCAGAAAGTTTATAGATATTCTCAGAAAATATATTTGACACTTCTTTAACCAGAAATTGAAAATAAATAATTTTTGGTTCCTGCTTATATGGAGAGAGCATAGGTCTTTATTTGTCAATTTTCCAAGCAGACTAAAACATCAATAATTCGAAATGCTTTAAAAGGTTTTTACTGAACCAGCTTACCAACAGTTGTTTTAAAAACAATTTTTCATTCATTTTTTCCCCAATAAAAAATTAAAGAAAAATCTACTCACTTGCCATTCAATGCTGCTACACCAACTGTGCTCCGAGCAATTGACATGCTGGCTACAAATGTCCACTGTTGACTCTGTGGATCCCACCTCTCCACCGTATTCAGATAGCTCCAACCATCATGGCCTCCCACAGCATAAATAGGACCCTCAAGCACCGTCACCCCTAAAACATGAGAGAAACGCATATTGTGCCTGTAGTTAACAATATCACATTATACACTTAAAAATCTGTTAGATTTATGTGTTCTTATGACAATATAATGAAAATTGAAATAAAAAACATTGAATGGATTTTTTTCACAGTGTAATTTTAAAAGTCAAATTAACAGTACAAAACTATGATTTCTTTCAGCATAGACTCCTGTTGCTAAGAAATGATTGCAATAAGGTAGAAACTATCCACTATTTATCTAATCATTCTATAAGAGTGAAAGCAAAATTTAAACCAAAAATAAATATTGTGACCTATATGCTTTATAAAAGAAAATTAATTCATTTATAACTAACTATATGAGGACAAATAATCTGAAAATCAGAGATGGCATCTTGTGCTCCACTCTCAAAGACTATTTCTACACTGCAGTTTAAAGTATTATGTTGTCTTCAGCAATGTAATGTGAAAATGATGGAATGGTATCAATTTGTATTTCATGGTAGTGTTCTCTGTGTTTTGGTTTTCCAATAACTTCATAGTAAACTTATTTATAACTTAGAAAATTTGACATCCATCACATTATTAGTCCAAATCACTAAACACAAGCAATCAAAATAAACAAAATCATTGTGAGTCATCAATGGGAGAATGTAATACAACTCCATTCATTGATTTTCTAGTACATTTACTTCTTCATAAATAAATATTTAAATATCATGTTAACATTGATTAAAGTGATCTCTTTTTTTTCTATAGAAAAATTATGGCTACTATTCCACAAAAGGATAAAATTCAATGTTCCTTAGGAGCCCTGAGGTGTCTGTGATTTTGCCCTACTTCCACACTGAGTGGATTGCCACAGCTTTATACATATTGATAGAAGACATGACTCCTGTGCCAAAGAGGAAAGGTGATTTATTATTTATAGCAACAGCAGAAGTTAAAGTATCACCAATTTGGGAAGTTTTGTTTTTATTTTTGCTTGTTCCCTAAGTTCCAGTTCTCACTGGGTGATCAAAGAAGGTGAGTAAGGTGGACTT
>JAJEJO010049983.1:0-77014 GCA_020662805.1 Glaucomys volans | reverse complement strand
TTTATTGAGTTATCAAATAAACATATAGTAGAATTTGAATAATTTGTATACTTTAGATTAGAACACACTATTATTGGTTTATGGTCTGTCTTTCCTCTTAAAGCTAAGATATTTATCAGGAAAGGCCACATCATTAGCAGGATCTAATAAAGCTAACAAATTCAACTTTTTCATTCTAAAAAAAAACACTAAATGTTTATTAAAAATAAGGACAAATTACTATAGTACTTATTTTGGTTGTTTTAGAGCAAATGATTTGGTTGCAGTAGGGTGATGACTAGAAGGAAATTTCAGTTATCCAAAAGTAGAATTTGGTAGCTTGAACCTGCAGCTTTCAGTGTAAAAACACAAAAACAAAAACACAATATTCTAGGGATATTGCCGTTGTAACTTGCTGATAGATTGGTTGATTATATGAATAAAAAAATGAATCAAGAATAACTAGATTTATTAATCAATTGAGAAATTTCAGGAGAGGAGAGGTTTGGAAACTGTTTCAGAGGAAAATTTGAGAATCTTCCTTTGATGCTTCATGTTCGAGGGGACAAATAGGTGGTTGAATGTTTGAGACTGAAATTCAAGTAATGTCGGAAAATCAGGCATCAGGCATAAATTTTGGAGTCATCAGCAGTTCAATGACATTTACTGTTAAAGAATTTGAAAGAATCAATTAAGAAAACAACATGAAAAAGAAAGTAACAGAGATCAGAATCTAACCCAACATAGCCCCAGTACTAGTTAAAGAAGAAAAAATATGACATGAAGAAGTGGAATGTAGATGGAAAGAAAATCAGAAGCTTTTGGTATCTCATAACTTGGAGGAGAAAATATCCTAGCTACCTTGCTTTCTCTTGGTGTCCTCAAGAATTAGGTTTTCGCCTTTTATTCAGCTTTTATTATTATACATTAGTAGATGTCTTACTTAGAGCCAGAAATTCCAAGGCCAGAGGTTAATTTTATATAATTTACACTTTACATTTCTTTTTAATATGAATGTTTGGTAATCAAATGTATTTGTCATCATCATTTTTGTTTTTGTTTATGTATGTGGAAGATTTTCCTCTAGCTCTGCCATATAGGTAGGCAAGTTTCTGATCCTATGTTGTAAATTTCTTATCACCAAAGAGGGACAAAAATGTTGTAATGATTTCATGGTGTTATGGAAAGGATTATATGAATTAAGGTACATAAAGCACACAGAACAGAATCTGATACATTTCAGTCATTTGATTTTTATAAGCTACAGAAATTTTTATTATTATCTTCATACTCAAGTCTCAGGAAAGACATATAGGAAATTCATAGCATATAGGTAAAGACTCCATAACCATCTAAAAGGCTTGAGATAGTAGTCAGAATAACTAGGATATTCAAATAAAACATCTTTGGGAAAAAGTTTTAAATATATAGAAATTTTTAAGATATGATGCAACCAAATGGTTCTGAGATCATTGTGAATTAAGAATTCTTTGTATTTCTTATGAAATTTTAATTTAGGAAAAAATTTTTGGAGGTAAATTTAACCAGGTTTACTGCAAATATGACAATGCTGCTTTTATAAAATTTGCATTAATTTATAATTATTATACTAATTAAAATAATTATGATATAAAACAAAATGCAGTAATTGACTTGTAATAATTAGTAAATATTTAATACATGTCAAGAAAACATTTAGATAGGTCATTAATACTTCAATGCAGGTGTCATTTGCTCTGAAGTATAATTAGAAAGTTCTCCATGTGTCTACTAGAGATGGTATAGATCTGACATTTAAGTGAAGAATAAGACAACAATCACAGAAATATTATAATGTTTCATATATTAATATTGTTTAAATAACCAGAACATTCTTGAAGAGAATACAAGGTCTGGGGAGCAAGGTAAAATTCAAAGACTGTTGTAATCCAGAGCTCTGGTTATGAAGTATGATCTTAGGGAGTGAAATCTCAATCCATTACTACTAGCTGGGAAACACTTGACCTTGGAAATACTAATTAATTATCGTATGAATAAAAGTTATATAGTTGTTTGACAAATCAAATGGTCATTATGTTTTAGGAATGGACATTAAAGTTGGATGTTAAGAATTGTAAACAGAACTTGAATTTCTTTCTCAAACATCTCTAAATTCTTGAGCAAGAATTTATTCTTAGGATTGTTTATTTTTAATAACATGTTTGGAAAATATTTACACTTTTCCTGAAACTATCTCTGTTTATGCTTTCACATTATAAAAATATTCTTGTAGAATGCCAAGGATTCTTGAGCTCTAGCTCTTCATGATGTGCACATTTCTTGCAGCTGTGAAGCTTCACTTGCAGAAGTGTCTCATTAAGTAGAATGAATAATTGGACCAGAATAATTTCAAAATCAGAATAATATATTCAACCATCTCCTATGTTTACTAAAAATATATGTATATTTATAGATGGAACAAGGTGAAGACTGTAACAGTATTTTTCTGTTACCAATATTAACCCAGCATCCAAAATATGAACACCTAATGTAAAGAAGAGAAATATCTAAAGTTATTTTAAATTACTCAAGTGTAATAATTACATAATTAATTCTAATAATTTTTTTAAAAAATTATAGATTGTAGGTTTAAAAAATATACTTTTTTTAGATACATAAAATTATTTGTATATTTGAAGCTAGGGCTCCTTGTACATGTCATTGCCTTAGAGAATTCTGAAGCAATATATTTATCAGAAATTTTCCATACACTTTTATTTGAAGATAGTTGATTGAAACAACCAAACTATATCTAATTTTAAGGTCAAAACATAAAATTAGCATTTTCCATCTGGGTTATAGAGCACTAATAAATGCAATGGAGATTTAGGTCTTTGAATATGGAGACTAATTAGAATGGTCTGGTTATCCAGCTAATACCACAAATATTTTCACTTAATAATAGAATTTAAAACATCCACAGCTTACATCAAAATATGTATTTTACTATTTCCATATCAATGCAGTGAGAGGCTTCTTTTCCTGAAGAAAAATTTACTTTTTTCTACCCCTATTAACATTATCAATGAGAATATTGCTAAATTAGTTCTAAGCTATAAACTGTTCCAATTTAAAGATGTGTTTAATTATGGAAAACAATGACAAAGTAAAGATATTGCTTTTTTTTTCTTTTTAGCAATGAAAAAGATTAAACCCAGGGTCTCATATATGCTAGGCAAATGTGCTACTACTGAGTAACATCCCCAGACCTTTTAAATTTTTATTTTGTGACAGGGTCTCTCTAAGTTGACTATGCTAGCTCAAACTTGCAATCTTCATGCCGTATCCTCCAGAGAAGTGATAATTAAAGTTACACACCACCACTCCTGGCAGTATTGATTTCCTATTTGCATGTAGCCATTAATTACAACCTAATTTGAAGTCTGAGTCTGAAAATATATACATATATATTCTTTTTTTTTCCTTTTTTTTGGTAGAGCACATTTCTTTTCTAACAATGCAAAAGTTTTTTGGATTTAACCATTTTTTTGAAATAAATTACTATAATATTACTAATTGTTACCTGGGGAAGTCAAAATATATCTAAAGCACCAGTGGCTTCATACTATGTATGCAGTCACTCACCAAATAACGTTTTGGTTGGGAGTGAACCACATATGTGACAGTGGTCCCATAAGATCATAATGGAGCTAAAAAAGTCCTATGGTCTAGTGATGCTATAATCCTGGTAATGTCATCGAGAAATATGTTATATGTTTGTGGGGATGCTGGTGTAAACTAACCTACTGTGTATAAAAGTACAACACATGAATTTATGTACTGTACATAATAAATGACTGTTATTGTTTTATGCATTTACTATACTATGATATTATCATTGTTTTTAAATGTCCTTCTACTTATTAAAAAGGATTCATTTTGAAACAATATGTTGTATTATTCTGGCAGCAGCCTCCCACACCTAATGTTGACCATCCATATCTCTGGATTCCATCAAGAAGAAATGAAATCAACATAACAAAGAGATATCTGCATTATATTATTCACAAAAGCTAATATAGGGAATCAACCTAGGTTCTCATCAAACTCTGAATGGATAAGAAAAATGTAGTATGTGTACAAAAAGAAATGTTATTCAGCCTTAAAGAAGAATAAAATCCTGTCATTTGGGGCAAAATTGGAAGGAACTGAGGGTATTATGTTAAGTGAAATAACCCAGACATGTAATATGAGGAGTGCATGCTCTTCCTCATATGTCAAAGCTAAAATTATCAACCTAATCGTAGAAAAGTGATTACCAGAGGTTGTAAAGGGTTGAGAGGGAGGTGGATAAAATAAATATGAACCAACTAATTAACTTTGTAAAACTGATATAACTATTTATCTTTCAAAATATGTCTTGCTGTCTGGGTATGAAGAAATGAGAATAGATGTGACCATGCCAATGAATGAGATCCTTGTGTCTTGTCCTGATGTGATGAAAGTTGATACAAGAAAAAGTGAGGACCTGGGCTGGGGATATAGCTCAGTTGGTAGAGTGCTTGCCTTGTAAGCACAAAGCCCTGGGTTCAATCCCCAGCACTGAAAAAAAAAAAAAAAAATGAAGAACTGAGGAAATATTTGTAAATGAAGAGCATGAATTTATGGGTCCCTTTTCTTATAACCCTCCTCCATCCATCATCAGCATATTTGTTTATTAGAAATTATATCTTGTAATCTTGGGAAAGTTATTTAGCCTGTTGTGTTTCAGTTTCTTTTCTTTTCTTTTTAACTATACAATGGAGTAGTAGTGGACCTAAACCACAGGTTGTTTCAAGGACCGAATGAAGTAATATATGCAAAACACTTAGAAAAATGCCTGGAAGTCTTCAGCATTGTATATTTAATATGTTAAAGATTATGACAGTAAAGTATTAAGAACCTAGGTCTTCTGGTCCTTCTTCACTGTATAGTATCTTTATATGGATGTAAAGAGACAGTAGTAAATGGGCCAATTAAAGATTTAACTACCCATAATGTGCCACTTTACTTCTATGATTAAGGATTATTTCTACATACGATTAATTTTAACAATTTAACAATTTAAAATATTGGTCCTAAAACATTCTGCACAAAAACCGTCTCTAAAATTTTGCTAAATTAATGTATGTTTTGTTATGAAAATCCCAGAGGTGCTCTCATATAATACTAAGCCATTGTTTTAAAGTAGGAATGTGTGTGCACATGTAAAGAAAATAAAAAATTGTACGAGATTTCAAAGCTGTAAGTGCTAGTTTTCCTACTGGATAAATGTTATTGGTTTTTAAAACAAAAATTACAACTGATGTAACACAGGTAGTTGCTCTAAAGCCCAAAAGTTCTAAGTGGAGATTGTCTCAGAATGTATCTCAGGAGATGAGACAAGTGAACCGGGGCTGAAAGGCTAGTTAGAATGTTGACAACTACATATGTAAGACACTGAAAATAAAGAGAATCACTTGAGCAGAAAAAGGAAACACAGGCTATCTATGATGGTGAGAAAATAGGCATTTTCTTACCAGATGCTAAAGCAACCCTAAAAATGTGTGGACTCAAGTGATTTCTGCTTTACTGCATCCACCATGCAGCATATAGGTGGCAAAGCTACCCTTTTTTTCATTATTTGGAAATATTATCTTTTAATTACATAATAGTACATAAGTACATAATCGTATATGGAACAACTGCAAAAGGTCTCAGACCAAGTTATGATCACCGCATTTCCACAGCACCCTAACCCTACTCTGTGGTCAGTTTTGTAATAGAAAAAGGATGAAACTTATTAAATACTATTTAAGTTCACCATTCAGGACTTTTCTTCAAATTACTTGTTAGTCCCTAACTTTTCTTTTACTTTTCTTTTTTATTATTATTAGAGCTTTATTGTTATACATAGTAGTTGGGTACATCCCAACAAACTCATACATGCATGGAAATCAATTTTGGTTCATGATCCCCTCTTTTCCCTCCCACTTTTCCCTTCCATCCTCCCTCCTCTCCCCTTCTTCTTCCTCTACTCTATACAACTTCCTTTCATTCATCTATTAATTTGTATTTGATTGGTTCTTTATGTAATCATATCCTTCCTTTCTCTATTTCTTTAGTTTATTCTAGCTTCTGCATATGAGAGAAAAAATTTGAACTTTGAATTTGGGGGCCTGGTTTATTTTACTTAATATGATATGGTCCATTTCCATCCATTTACCAACAAATGCCATAATTTCATTTTTTTAATGGCTGAGTAGAACTCCATGGTGTGTGTGTGTGTGTGTGTGTGTGTGTGTAACAATTCTTAATTCATTCATCTGTTGACATGCATCTGGATTGATTCCATAATTTAGCTATTGTTACTTGTGCTGCTATAAATATTGATGTGGCTGTGTTGCTATTGTTTGTCAATTTTAGATCTTTTGGGAATACTCAAGAGTGGAATAGCAGAATCATATGGTGGTTCCATCCCTAGTTTTTTTGAGGAATCTCCATACTGCTTTCCAGAGTTGCTGTATTTGTTAGTCTGCAATCCCACCAACATTGTACAAGTGTTCCTTTCTCCTCATAGTCTCACCAGCATTTCTTGTTGTTCACATTCTTGGTCATTGCCATTTTGATTGGAGTGAGATAAAATCTTAATGTAGTTTTTATTGCATTTCCCTGATTGCTAAAGATGTTGAACATTTTTTCATATATTTATTGGCCTTTGTGGTTTTTTCTTTCGAGAAGTTTCTGTTTAGTTCTTTTGCTCATTGATTGGGTTGTTTGTTTATTTTTATGGTTGTTGTTTTTTGAGTTCTTTTTAATATTCTGAATATTAATCTCCTATTGGAGATGGCCAAGATTTTCTGCAGGCTCTGTCTTCATGCTCTTCATCATTTCCTTTGCTGTGCAGGAGTTTTTTACTTTAATGGCATCCCACTTATTGATTCCTGATTTTATTTCTTGCACCAAAGCTACCCTTCTTACCAACCACTCCCAGACAATGCCTGCATACGATGGAGGTAGAAAAGCAGACCATTCTTGCAAGACACAGGACTCCCTGAACTGGAGTCTTTATCCCTGTGATTCCCTGTATGCCCAGTTAAACTCTTCTTGGAAGTGTGTTCCAGAAGAGAGCAACTCTTCTGTTCTATCCTTCTTCCTCTCATTTTGCCACCAGGAGACTTAGATCTGAAGTCTTTTTACACTCTCTCTCTCTCCTGCTCCCTCCCTCTATATCCTTCAAGCCTGTTCCCTATAATAAATTTCATGAACAGCTGACCCCTTAACATCTCCTGCTCCTGCTCATGGATCATCATTTTACACAGCTGTTAAAAGAAAAAGATTGTCGATAAAGTTGAAAAAAAGTTTGGAACAGGGATATAAAACAACATAAAGAAGTATAGAAAACGACATACATGAAGAAGTCTAGATTTTAGGTGAGACATGAGGAATTGGTGAATTTTTTTTTTTTTTTTTTTTTTTTACCTGGGTTAGGATTAGGTTGAACCCAGTAGTGTTTAAACTACTGAGCCAAATACCCAGCCCTCTTACTTTGAGACAGGGTCTTGCTAAGTTGTTTAGGGTCTCACTAAGTTGCAGAGACTGGCTTTGAACTTGTGGTCCTCCTGCCTCAGCCTCCTGAGCCACTGGGATTATAGGTTTACGCCACTATGTTTGGCTGCTGAAGGTTTTTGCCCAAGAGAATAGTCTCACAGAAGTGTACTTTAACTAGTTTAATCTCACCCCAGTGTTTAGTGTCATTGTAGAGAATATGTAGACAGACTATTGATGATACTGTTAAAATGGCATAAAATGTATTTGAAAATAAGTATTCTTGTCTGCTTCCATTTTCATTTCCTTTAAGAAGTGAAGGGTTGATTATTACAACAAATGAGACTTAAAATAATTTTCATGATAACCAACTACTTCCAGAGTTGTAGTAATTCTTAAAGACACATGTTTACATATAGTTGTTATTCAGACATGTAAAAAATGTCATCCAAAATGTGTAAAATGTAAATATATTTTTTCTTATGTGTTTATAATTTTAAGAGTCAGAGACATATATCCCCTTTTTAAATACAAATATCTGGATTAACCTAAAACTTGCCAAATATTCACTATAGTGCCAAAAAGTTCACTATATGTTGGTAAGTGAATTGATTCTCAGATTTGGTGCCATATTAAAAATACATGCTATTTGTGTTCAGAATGTTAATACTTTGTCTGTTTGAAGTATACATTTTACAAAAAGGGTCTATGTTTTATATTATGTACCTTTAAGTACCCAATATAACATTGCCAGGGACTATCAAGAGACCTTTCTGCTCCAATTCATTCTTCACATTGCCACTAGAAAAATCATCCTGATACTAAATCATCCTGATACCTAATGATAGTCAGGCATCTTCCTGCTCATACATGTATTTTATATGTTCTGTGATGTTGAATGACTCTCTATGACTTGAACTCATTTTATCTTTCCAGGATGAATTGCCAATTGCCCAAATATTTCCTACATGGCTCTTTTGATAGAATTCTACTGTTCTACTCAAATCTGACTCAAAGGGGACATATTCTATAAGATTTCCCATTGTTTTGGTAAGATTTTCTTTCTCCTAAATCTATGAGCCTGTAGGACTTTCCTTATTGAAATCCAAGATATATTAGGCACATGGAATATTTTCTAAATATCTAATATTCAGATTACTTATGAAGTAAAATTATACATATCTCCCATTTTATATTCATACATATTAATATTTTCAAATATGATTGATTCAAATTAAAAGCAATATTGCTTTAATGTAATTTTAATACTTCTCTGTATATTCACTTCAAAAGTAATTTAAAAGAACGGAATTGCAGAAGTTAATTCCATAATTATTTAATGAAGTAAATTCAATAAGATTATCTTGTCTCATTGTACAGTCCACTGATTACATTTTTATTACATTTCAATAATTGGTAAATTAAATAAAATTGGGGAAATGATTCTGTCTTTATACTAAATGAAAATAAAGCAGGTGGATATTGAAAAGATTACTGCTGTTGAAGGCTGGTTGTTTGCATTCAGCACAATCACTTGTAGCTATGTGATTTTGTGAAAATACCTTAACCTCTGATTCACATTTTGTAAATTTTAAAAATAAGGTTATTAGTTCTTTTCCTTGTGTCATTCTAGCAATAATTTATATCATGTTTCTAACTCTCAAAAGGTATGTGGCAAATATTTCAGAGCTAAATTACTACTTGTTGGTTTAATACTTGTTCTAAATTTTAAGGCCTATTGTCAGTAATATTGCTGGTTGGGAGTAACAATTTTCAGGACAATTTTAGGTAAGATATGAATCTGTTAAAAAAGAAATATCCTACCAATATCAGTCTAGATGTATAAATAAATAAGCTATCTATCTTAATTTGTTCCCTCTTAACCTTGTCTTATTTTTTCAGACTATCAATATGCTATTTATTTCAATCTGTCATTTCAACCAATCAATAAATCCTGTTTCAATCAGAAGCATTTAATCCCACTGTTTTTAACTACATATTTCTTCCCACCAAGCTACTCTCTCACAATAAAATATCCTATTATCTCTTGACATTTCTCCCAAATCCAATACAATAAAACATTTAGAAGTTCAGGAAATTTAGATAGATATATCCAAGTGTGAATTCTGTGAATTTTTTTTTCTCATTAACTTACCTGGAAATTAAGGATGTTTAAATGTATATATTGAGGTTTTCTTCAGTTTTAGGAAAAACACAAATATATGAAGAATTGAAAAATCCAATTTACTAATGACCTAATAATCTATGTTTAAATTTTGCATCATTTAAGTAGCAAATACCACACTTTTGGACATAGAAAACTACCATTTAATATCCTGTCAAATTTTAAACAAAATGGTTAGATGCTATTAAGAAGAGACAATAAGCTTTTTTAAAGTTTAAATCAATGAGACACAAACAAATGTAAATAGTATAAATATATAATAAACATATTACTAAATACATATATTTCAAAGATTTTTCTTTGAATTGATGATTAAAATGTTTTGATTTGTAAGCCTGATTAGGAAAATTAAAACCTAACAAACCTAAATTAAAAATGAGGAGGACACTATTACAGATGCATGAGTGATTAAAAGAATAAGAGAATGTAATTCCTTGGCAGTATGAATATTGTACTGAATTTGGTTGCCCCAAACATATGGTGCATACTAGTGCTGCACTAAAACTTCAAAAATTTTTCAGTCAACAAAACATCTTAGAGAAAATTTCATACTCTGACATCATATTGAATTAATATTATTTAATATATGGTTAGAGAATATTCATTTCCACATTATTAAGTAAAATGACTGCAATCAAGAAATTACCTGTTTTATTTAAGACTTTAATTCACATTCTGTAAAGGGAAATAATTCTATTTATAGGATTTAAACTGTTTATTTTTTCCATTGTTTCATATAACTAACAGAGGAAAGTAGTAATTTCCATGTTCAAAACTAAATAGTAAATGGAATATCAATTTTTCTATGTTATTATATTTTAAATTATACTAGAATCATAGAATTTACTGGGATAATTTTAATAAGGTTTCAAAAAGTACAGAATTAAATCATTAAATCTCATTTAAAAATGTTCAATTGTAACAGTAGATAATATTAAAATTGCACTGGTATCCTGACTCAATCAACTGTCTAAAGGTTTTAAAGGAGATACTTTATCAAGTCCAAAGTCAAGAAAAGCATATCAAATGCTTTCAATCATTAAACAAACTTTGCTGCTAAAAAACATGTTCTATTTAATTTTCTTTTAATTAAATTATCCTTTTCTGCATTTGAGAATATATTGCTTCTTTTACATATTGACCTTGAATTGATATGAGTAAAAATCTAGTATTTTTAGTATTAAATTCGTTAATAAATAGCTTCATTATTAATAACTTAGTAAATGCCGTATCTATGCTTTTGTTAGTTGTATCTCTTTATTAAATTGAGATTCTCTGGGTTTATCCTAAGCTCTATTAACTAAAATTAAGAAGAAAATAAGGCTTGAAATTCAGGTACACATGGAAATTGAACAAGTTTGGATCTTATCTTTCCAGGGTACTAACATTTTCATAATGTTTCCAATGATGATTTCCTTTAATCTATGATGATACTTCAACTTTATTTACAGAGCTCTAATGTGAGTCAACAATGTCTTAGGAACTTTGGCAAATTAAATAAGATGGTACTTACAAATGAACATTACAAAGTTTTACTGTAGAAGCTATTAAAGTAAGTGTGAAAACTGTTCAATGAAATACTTATTATCTGCATTCATGGGTTTTATAACACACCCACTAAATACCTGGAGTACAGAGGAGAGAAGCATTAACCTTGCACAGTGGAGGAAGACTTGAAGTAAATGACACTCAATTCAACTGGTAAGTGATGAAGAAGAGTTTTCTATTAGGGATTAGAGGAGGGGTTATTACAGAAAGACACAAAAATTTGTGCAAAGTGGGCTAAAAAACAACATAATGGTGTTACGGCACAGTAATGTGTTTTGTGTGATAAACTGGGTACGGAGTACAGTAGCAAGTGGAAGTAGAAGAGTTTAGGACAGTGAAAGAGGCACATAGTATGAATATCTCTTGGAGGAGTTTGTGCTTTCTGCACAAGTACTTCAAAAGTCAGTTTGAAGAAGTCAACTTTGATGTTGTGGGAAGAGAAAGAAAAACACTAAGGTAATAAATGTCGGCCCTACCAAAAAAAACCCCAAAAAACAAATAAGATCTTAATCACTTTATATATTATTAATAGGTCCTAGCATAAGTTTGTTGCTTATATGTTGCATTATGGATGGCATAAGCAAATGTAAAACAAATGCATAATCTTCAGGGTGTTCTTTGGGGAGCTGTAAGTATCATTACTCTACTGTTTGGTCTAGACAATGTTAGTGTGCAGCCATCTGTGTTTCCTGGCTTTAGCTATGCTTTCCTCTGTGATTCATAATCACATACATTCATCTGAATACATTATCTCTTCTGTACCTTGGGAACTTCTCTTCTATCATTATTTAACACTTTGTCTTTAGTAACTTTCTTTTTTATGGGTTTTTTGTTGTTGTTGTTGTTTTTGCTTTTTTTGCAGTGCTGGGAATTGAACCCAGGGCCTTGTGTTTGGCAGGCACTCTATCAACTGAGTTATATCCCCAGTCCTTAGCAACTTTCAAAGATAAGAATAATGGAAGCAGGCTTCATATCTTCAATATTTTATACGAGTCCAAGATTTTTTTATTCATTAGCTTTAAAATTGGCATGAACAATAAGAATTAACTGCCACAATTAACTTTTGGTGAGTTACTTATTCAGACCTCTACATCTTAAATATTTTAGAGAAACACTGACAGGTTTACATGCCTTTGATACATTTCAAGTTGTAAATAATTGACATGGAGGTATTTCTTAAGATATAATATGAACAGAATATTCTAGTAATATAAGTTAAACACTAAAGCATAGAATTATGTTCAGAAGCTCATAACTTCATAGACTTTTTGACTAAGGACACTTGTCTTTCATTTTATGCTCTCCTATGTTCTAGCAGCAAATTGATCTTTGTTGGCACAGATTCTATGTAGCTGTTCCTAGTCAACGTAATTTTTTAATGAAAGTAACATGTGAACCAGTTATTCTTTATTAAGAAGGGCTAACACTGAAGAAAATCTGATAAATAGCTTTAGATTTTAGGGTTTTCTAAATACTAAAATTGAGGTGATGCATATTTAACAAATACTTTTACATGAATTCAATTTAAAGATGATAGTGCTATAACATGACTTTTACTACTTGATAAAGTGATAAAATTGATAAAGTGATAAAGTGATAAAATTGATAAAGTGATAAAGTGATAAAACTTTTACTACTTGATAAAGTGATAAAATTAGGGACATGTGATAGTTCACATGTCCCTAGAGACAATGTGAAGACATTATTTCATAACAGCAAGTGTCACTCAACTGTTTTTCTGATTGATATCATTAGTATCATGAGCTTTATAAATAGTGCAAATTAGATAAAACAATTGCAATAAGATTAAAATCCCAAGACACTATCATTTCATTGTGATTCCATCTATCATTTTATTTGACAGTTCTTACTTGACATAAATGGTATTCTGAAAATAACAAAGACAAATATAATGATTTACTATCCTCTCCCTACTACACCTATTGAGATGGGTTTCATTAAATCAAAACCAATAAAAACAAATTTAAACAATATGAGTAACTGTAAAAGTTGAAAGCAACTGCTCAAAAGTCCTTGAAATATTTTGTCTTGCTGATCCCCCTCTTTCCAGTCTCACTAAGTACACATTGTTCCATTAAAAATCCTTAAGGATCTGCCCTATGTATGGAAGTAAATAATTGACATGGAGGTATTTCCTAAGCTGGAATGTGAAGAGAATATTCTAGTAATAAAAGTTAAAGACTAAAGCATAGAATTATGTGCAGAAGTTCTCAATATCTTTGTGACCATCAATAAATTGCTTTAACTCTGAGCTTCAATTTCTTACTTGTAAAGAAGTGGTAGAGAGAGCACTTGCTTTAAGAAAACTATTGTAAAGATTAAATGAGAAAATGTGCTTAATGTGCTTGAGAGAGTTTTTGACACTTGGTTATTTTTTAAAAAGTAACTCTTAGCTTAATGTAATTTTTATATGTGGAGTGTCAAAAATAAGGTGAAGTTCAAAAACATCTAGGAAGGAACAAAGAAATGGTTTGGATTCACGAGTCCAATTCCTTCTCACACCATTTTCTACTATTCTTCTCTTGTTTCTTATTATTAACACCAAATAGAAGCTCAGATTCAGAAGTGGCCTATTTGAAGGACCTTAGCTAAATTATTTTTTAATATATTAATAATTTGAAGGACCTTAGCTAAATTATTTTTTAATATATTAATAATATTATTTTTAACATAAGTGATAGTTGACTGTCAGGAGTAGCGAATGAATTGCAGGTTTGTTTGAAACATCTCAAGGCAGAGGTGATGCCCTCCTGAGAGCTCCCTGGGCATCTCCCCAATCTGAGACAGCTCAGTTGCTGGTGACACCCTGTTCAAAGAGCTCTGTGTCTCACAGAATTGACTGGTTCCAATAGCCTCAGGTTCAAATGCCAGCTGCCAAGGAGATGGAAGAGATGTGGGTATGCTTAATGGCTTTGAGATGCCAGCTGCCTGGAAGAGGAAGAAATACCACCCAAGCCCGATTGGGCTATTTCCTCATACCCTCACTTTGTTTATCTTAAAGAAGCTTTCTCACAGTAAATCCTTTTGATGTCTAAACCTATATAATAAATGTGGGGAGCCATGCTCTTGGTTCAGTTAGACGGCCATCAGGGCTGGCTCACCCACCAGGATGCTTACTCTCTCTTATTTTTAAATTAATTTTTAAAATTTGTTCTAATTAGTTATACATGACAGTAGAATTCATTTATGCATTTTGATAAATTATACATAAATGGAGTACAATTTCTAATTTTTTCTGATTGTTCATATTGTTGGATCATATCAGTCAGGTATTTGCCTGTTTGTTTTATTTTCAATCTTCTCACCGCCCTCATTTGGGATACTGAGGAAATATCGTGCTGGATCATGAGAGTAGACATTTCCTGCCCTTTGGCTTTTAAGATATGTAGCCTATAGAAAAATATTTTATAAGCATCTCTGATCTCGTATTAACAACTGATAAGATTTCCCCCCCAAAAATGTTGTGAGATTAAAATACTAACAGGTTGCTCAGTAGGCTATTCATTAGGCTTGGGACCTTAGGTTAAAGGGTTTTTCAGGAATAATTAAATAGAAATCCACTGCTTAACTCAAACCATAATTTCAGTGACATTTTATTATTAAAACCATAATTAGTTTTGCTTCTAAATCAAGTAATGTACCTGTTCTATTTCTCTGTCTCATTTGTTAAGTATTTGTATGAGGTGAGTTTGATCTCACAATTTTCTTTCTTCATTGACACAGATAGGAAGTATGTGGGAAAAGGTTCCATGGGACAAAACTGACTAGAGATATCGAAGATTACAAGCATCCAGCACAGAAACTCTAGCACTTACACGCTACACATATGTATGTATACACATATATACATGCACTTGTGTGTGTGCATGTGTGTGTGTGTGTGTGTGTGTGTGTGTACGTGTGCTTAGAAATGTCTCCCAAAGACCCGTATATCAAAGGGTTGGTGCTTTAGTTATCCTTTTTTGCTGCTGTGTCTAAAAACCCCCATCAGAACAATCGTAGAGGAGAATAAGTTTATTTAGGGGCTCACAGTCTCAGATTTCTCAATCTATAGAAGGCCAACTCCATTCCTCAGGGCTCGAGGTGAAGCAGAACACCGTAGCTGAAGAGTGTGGTGGAGGGAAGCAGCTCACGTGATGATCAGAGAGTGGAGAGATTCTACTTGCTAGATATGAAATATACCCCAAAAGCACGTCCCCAATGACCCACCTCCTCCAGTCACACCCTATCCAACTTGAGTTTCCACTCAATTAATCCCGCCTAGGGATTAATCACTGATTGGGTTAAGGCTCTCCTAACCCAATCATTTCTCCTCTAAACCTTCTTGCATTGTCTCACACATGAGCTTTCAGGGGATACCTCACCTCCAAACCATAACACTTGGTCACTAGTATGTGGCACTATTGAAAGGTGGTAGGACCTAGTAGAGGAAGTTTGGCTATTTGGGGACTGTCCTTTAGGTGGTATCTGGATGCCAGCCTCTTGCTTTCTTTCTTTTGCTTTACCAGCCTCTTCCTTTCTCTCTTTGTTTCTCAGATGTGATGAAGTAAACAGGCCTCCCTCACCACACACTCCCAATGCAATGTACTGTGCTGCCACAAGCCCAAATCAACAGAACCAAGTAACTATGGTCTGAAACTCTGAATCAAAATAAACCTTTCTTCTTTTTAAGTAAATTAGCTCAGGTATTTTGTGCCAGAAACAGAAAGATAACTGTTTTGTGTGCACATGTGTGTGTATGTTTGTATATCCCTCCAGAGACACTCAGTATTTTCTGCCATTTACAATTACATATATTATGTAACAGTTTTAAATTGAAGTAAATTTATATCAGAGTGCATTTTTTTAACTTAATAGCATAAAATATATGTTTTATAGGGAAGCTTTGAAATCGTCAATTGTGTGGTATATATATTACAATGAGGTGAATATTTTATTTATATGAATTGCATTTTCTCTTTAGGTAAACCCAAAGAGAAATTGTTCTCTAATCAAAATATATTTTTAATTGAATAGTTACATTTTACTTAATTTTTGTTAAAAAAATCAATAATAAATCAATCATTCTCTGTATAACAGAAACTTAAAGCTCCTTAAAATTTAACAATTCTTTTTCATTATTTTTCAGATATTATTCCACTACAAATCATCTGTAGTTAAACTTAACCTCATTGGGGTGCTGATTATTTCTAAATTTCATTGGCCAGAAATTTCACTAAATGCCTTATGTATGGTTGAAAAGAGCTAAAATAATGGTGTAATAGCCCATATGAACACAGTTTTTGAATCTGTTCTCTAAGAACTACATCTTACTTGTTTGAATTATAATTTGTCAATTTTCCTAATCTACTCTAGATTAGCAACATTTCAAACATCATTATGACCAACATTATTGCCCTGAACAGGGTCTGATTTCAATGTTATGCATATTTGCTTACACTTACTCTATGTAAAGAATCATTTTGGAACGCCTGGTTTAGTTTGCAATGACAGCAGCTTTTTGTTTGGGTACAGAGTGCCCTAGAAAGAGCTGTGTCATTACCCAGCTTCTGGTGACAGAGGAGAGATTAGTGGTGTCAATGTGAGAATATTTTCATGTGGTGAAGCTGAACAAGGTGCAGCTCTGGTAATTCAATGAGGCCAAAGCCTTCAGAATCAGGTTAAAGAAGTTTCATAGAATAAGCTAGCTCTCTTGGGAGTTAATTATTATAAAAACTTCAAGCCTGGTCCCTGATTCTCTTTTGCTTTCTGCCTTGTCATATGATGTTTCCTTCTTGCTTGTGTTCCCACCATGTGTGACAGTCAGGAGGCCATGATCCTGAACCTCCAGAAATGTGAGCTAAATAAACCTCTTTTGTTTATAAAGTTCTCCATCTCAGGTATTCTATCATAGCGTCAGAAAATAAACTAAAGGAGTGTCTAATTCAAAAGGTTTTAATCAACTTCGGTATGAGAGTGTATATATACATATGGTGACATGAAAGCACAGATACAGGTATGGAAATATAAATATTGTGATCTTTTTACATTCAATTCCTAAAATTAAATGTATTATATTTTTGCATATCACATCATAAAAATGTGAATCACTTTACTTTTGTCATTCCTTCAGAATCTTAAATAATAGTTTGGTAAAATAATGTCAGAGATTTCTATACTATTCTCTTCCTCCTTCCAGGCAAAAAATGTAGTATAAGTTAATTTTTGAATTGTTCTTTTATCCCAAAGGTGAAAATACAGTATGAATTTAAATAATAAAATGACAAGTATAAATAACCTATAACATTCTTTTCAAATGTAACATTAATGCTGCATCATATTCTTGTATATTAACTTCTCAGAACCTTCCATCTCTAAGGAATCATTGAACTGATTACCTGTGACCTATAATTTATTGTGCAAGTCAGCTTACCCAGCAAAGTTGCTTCTGAATTCTATTTCAACCATTTCATTTAAAACTGTATTTTAACTGAAATGATCACAGAAGAAAAGCTTTCCAGGAATACCATTTTTCATTTTTATTGGTTATTAAATAGAAACTTCATGTCCTATGAAATGGTGAAATGTTTTTGGAATGAACTTTCGTCTATATTAAATCTGACAATCTAATCTCTTTCCCTGGGCACAAAAACCAAAACAAAACACAATGCATTTTGTTCAAATCTTTTCCTAGGAGTGACTGAAAGATGAAATATATCTAATGAAACTAATAGGTCACTAGAAAGGGCAGGACTGACACCTTCTACATGGCATTATTAATGCATTCAAGACTAAGTATTTGGTATTTTAGAATATTTGCTACTAACAAATGACATTCAAAGAGTCAAAGCAAGGCTAAGCTGTTGGTTAATTGCCATGAAAAGAAGAACCAGTGATTCAAAATTTTGTCTGAAAGTTTGAAAACAACATTTGCACTCGGGGGGGTGGGGTTGTAGGTCACTGCTTGCCTCGCACATGTGGTTTGATCCTCAGCACCACATAAAAATAAACAAAATAAAGGCATTTTAAAAAAATAAATAGCTTCCATCTTTAAAAACAACTTATATTCTGTATATCTTGTAAATATAAACATCTGTCTACGTAACATGAACACAATAATAACTATTGATATCAGTATCCTGTAATTTAAGGGATATATTCTTTTAATTAAAAATTACCAATGCATGAAAATATATGATTTCCTATATTTATCAAGTTCTTAATGTATCAGATCACATGAATGAAAAACAGTACTATTAAGGCTAATAGTACTGTTAATAGTATTAACAGTACTATTATTAGATTTATATTCTAGCAATTTGATTTGTTTTTACCTAAAAATCAATAATATAATCTAGTACTTTACATTCATAAGAAAATATATTTTGGTAATTATGTGAAATGTGTTTCTCTGGATAAATATTTATAGGACAAAAATTGATAATATTCCATCAATAAAATAACAAGAGATTTTTCCTAGTGTCATGACATTGATCATGATAAAGGTATTTCTAAATAGGTGTCTCTTGAAGTAATTCACAAATCTGTAGATTTATAATGAAAAATCATTTCAATGATTCAGAAGTATTTTACCAAACCAGTTACTCAAGCCTCAACAACATGCATATCCACAGAATTTCAGCTGGTTATTTATATATTCATTTTAATTATGCCTTAATAATATATAGACTGAGAGTATAGCTTATGATGTTTGTAGCTTTTCTATGTTAGATGAATAAAAATCCAATTTTTATAAGATTATAAATATTGATGTGAATATATGTGTAGTATAACAATCTGTAATTCTCATAAGAAAAGCATTAAATACATACTTTAAATAAAGCAAAAATATGGTCTGAGAGAAAAGGATGATAGTTTCTCTCATCAAGAGGGGCTTATCTGAGAGGATGTTGAAGACCCACCACTCACCAAGCTCCCCGCAGGGTCCAGGAAGGGCCTCTCACATTGAGATCAGATGACAATTATTTAGAAGAGTCTCACTTTGAATCCCCATAAAATTACCTGTGCTTCTAGTCTTATCATACCTACTTGTGAAAAACAAACTTGCTATATTGCTAGAAAGGGTAATACAACAAATAATCAGAATGGGAGAAAAAAAGAAGGAAAAAGCAAAGCAAAACTAAACAAATCTCATATTTGTTGAGAAATTTAGGCCAATCTTTATCACTAAGATCTATATCAACTTCAACAAGCTAGTTAATCTTTCTGGTCCTTGATTATTTCATTTTTAAAACTTAGCTTCTGTAGTTAATATCTGCTTAGGTTTCCTTGAAGTTTAAATATGTTAGTCTATATAAATTTTTGTTTGATTTCTTTAGTGCTCCATTACCATATGCTCTTTGGTTTGGGATTTACTAGGGCTTAAGGAAATTTCTATTAAACCTTAAGTTTAACATGCATTTCAAATTGATACATGGAAGATTTGCATCTTCACTCATGCTGAATACATCTATGAAAAACATTAAAATGCAAAATGAAATCATTTCCACCAGAGAAATTTAAAAAGCAAAAGCAAGAAATAAATAAGCATTATCAGAATAACAGGGTCTGAAGTATTCAGCTTTCTATAGTGAGTTTAATGTTTTTCCTTCTGTTAATAGCTCTTTCTGTGTGATTTACCTCAATGACCAGACTGCTCTCAAGTTTTCTAAAAATCAAATTATATAACTTTTTAATTCAATAAGAAAAGGTTATCAGATGAGTTTATACCTTTATTATGTGAAATGTTGGATAACTCTAAGTATGTCGAGCAACTGCGCACAAGAAATTGCCCCCAAATAAATTATTTCATCATTAAATTAAGAATTCCCATTGGAATATTTTCATAGAGTGGGATTTAAGATGTTTTATTACATATTATACTTGCATTTCTTTTACTGGTGAGTAAATACAGGAAAAGATGTTTTCTTTCCTTAAAAACATAGTCATGACATAATCCAATATCATTAAAACAATTTGTTTTCCAATAAAACTTATGGCTTGCTAACCAAGTTGGCTGACCTTGCTTTTCACATTTGTGCTTTTATACATTCTCCTTCTTTGTCTGAAATGTAGTTTTCTTCCTCAATTTGTCTAACTGTTAATCTTTCATAGTTTATTAATCAGAGTATATTATGTTACATTCTATTTAGAAGTATCTTGTAGTTTGTCTGTTGTTCCTTTCTTCCTCCTTCCTTTCCCAACCTTTCCTCTTTCCTTCATTCCGGTTTTTCTTCCCTCTATTAGGCACATTACTCCGCCATGAACAGATCAGTAGGGGAAAGGATGAAGGGCAGGCATTAGACAAATGCATTAAGAAAATGAGTGAGTCACAAAACTGAGACTGTAGGGAGCCTTGTCAGACAGGCAAGCATTTGGAAAACGGGAGCCTAAATGTCCAAACTTCCATCATCCAGAGATAATTACAACTCCTTAAGGTAACTAATACTTGAAATCATGGGGAACATATGGAAGGAAATAAACTTTAGCAAAATGGAGCCCATTACCTCAGAACCTTCTCTATCAGTAATCATAACTCCATAAGGAACTATTGTTTGCAGACCATGTCACCACTATCTCTTGTGACCAGGTTGCCAGGATCCTTCCTTATCATCAAAACCATGTCACAACCTGCCCTTGACTAGGGCATCAAGAACTTATACCAGAAATTAGCTAACGACTATACAAAAAGAAAATTAATTGCTTAAGGGGACACAAGAGAATAGAACAAGGTCAAAGAAACTGAAATCTGTTAAAAATGTCCAAATCTGTAAGGATTTGCAGTTCTCTTCAGATACTGTCTAGGCCACTAAGTACTTGTACTGTATTTACATCTCTTAGTCTCACTTTCCCAAATAAACTCCTACCTGCTTCTATATGCAACTGGTTTGAGATCTTTCTTGCCAGATACAAGAACCTGCTACCAAGAACCTCTGCAAGCACCTTGGCTCCGTAGGCTGGTCTCTTCTACAAAATTTCCCTTCTTTATTCCTTTCTCCCTCTTTTTTCCCCTATTTCTCTTTTGCTGCAGATACTAAAGGTGTGCCTATAATTTTTCCAAAAGGAAATGATAAAATGTATAAAATAAATAAAAATCCCAAAATAGTATTTGAAATTGTACATGTATATGTTTCTCTATTACATCTTTTATTTTTTGGTGGGGGTTACTGGGGATTGAACTTAGGGGCACTTGACCCCTGAACAGCATTCCAGTCCTATTTTGTATTTTATTTAGAGGCATGGTTTCACTCAGTTGCTTAATGCCTTGATTTTGCTGAGGCTGACCTTGAACTAGCAATCCTCCTGTCTCAGCTTCCCAAGTCACTTGGATTACAGGTGTGAGCCACCATCTCTTGTCTCTCTATTACACCCTCATAAGTAATAAGAAACATGGCACCGGTGCGGTGGCCCACGCCTGTAATTCCAGCACTTGGGAGGCTGAGGCAGTAGGATCGCGAGTTCAAAGCCAGCCTCAGAAACTTAGCGAGGCCCTAAGCAACTCAGTGAAACCCTGTCTCTAAATAAAATACAAAATAGGGCTGGGGATGTGGCTCAGTGTTGGAGTGCCCCTGGGTTCAGTCTCCAGTACCAAAAAAAAAAAAAAAAAAAAGAAAAAAAAGAAAAAGAAACAGAAACATGGCACTATTAAAATTTCCTGTTTACTCAAATTCTTAACCTGTAAATGAAGACAATAAAGCTCTCTGCTTTAAAATCTAATTTTCATGTCCCATTACCTGCTTAGAATCTTTTTAAAAAATTTTTTATCAGTCAGATATGCATGAAGACTGGAAAGTGTGGGACTCTACGTATATTCGTCTGTTGGATTTGAGTGTGTGATCTGAGTATGTGTACATGAGCACATATTGTCAAGAGAATTAAACCCTAGTCACATCCCCAATATGCCCTTCTCTTTTTTCTTTTTCTTTTTTTAAGTATCTGTTACATTATACTGAGTGGATAGATTTAAATTGTGGTTCCTTGTGAAACGTTGCAGAACTTTGAAGGGAGAACCTTTTTAAGGAAGCAGGTTGTCTTGGTCTAGTAAAAAATGCTACTTCTTAAGTAAAAGAGACATGAAGAGTACAAACATATACTGATATAATTAGAGAAACGGTGGTGATGCTGAAGCGAGTGTTTCTTTTAAAACAATGAAAACTGACAGCCTAGAATGAGATTTTCTAGTCCAATGAGTTACATCAGAAATAAATGCAAGGATTGTATAGTACCGATACTTTCTTTAGTCCATTCATCATTTGTTACTGTCTGTATGATTTCTAAAAGCCAGGGAAAAGATTGGTAATAAAAGTCATTTCTTTGGTTTCTCTTTCCTCGTATGTATGCTCAGTAAATTTTATAACTTAAAATACTTAATATTATTTGAAAATATTATTAGATATTTTAATTTTCACATTGGTTTCCCTCTTGGAGTTTATGAAACTTACTGTTTTGTTTTTCCTGAATTGTGAGCTTTTCTGCATACAAATTAAGAGATTCCTCCATCCCACCTCTGTCTTAACCCTGGTCCTAAGAAGGGTATCAGCAGATTGTTTTAGTAATTTAATTCCAGCCTAGTATAGTAAATCAAATGTGGAATTGGACTTCTTTTAGCAACAAGGAAAGAAGTGTAATGACACATCAGAACTCTGAATCTTTGCAGGAGGTGACTGACTTGTGTTTGCTTTCCACAAAGAAGCCCCTTTCTCCCTGTTGGCCTTCCCTCACATCACACTTTTTTCAAATCTTGATTTTTCTGGGAAAGGATTTTAGGGTTTGTATCCTTGCGGAGATGGGTGTGACAGTTTGACATATTTGACTCCATGGAAATGTCGTAAGTCAAGCTATGTGGGCAATGACTAAACAGACTCTATTTTACCCTGACACTCCATGTTATGTGGGAAATACTTCTCCCACAGGAACACCCTGCCTCTGTACCCATCATCAGTTTCTTAGCATGACATGTTTGGCAGCACAAAATGGCAATTCCTATATAATGAAAAATTGTTCCTTTTTGATTCTTTTTTTTTCCTAAACAATGTACCATGTTAATGGTGATGTCAACATTGATTGTCTAGATGCTAGTAACCATTCTTTAATTTGTACCTCAGTAAGGTCATTTTGATCCACTTCCCCCTCTACTAATGATTTTAGATCTCATGATGTTAGTTTGTAATTTTAAATCATAGCATCAGATACTTATGATTGATGTACCGACTTATGGTATAAAATCCCCTTCAATCCTATGGTTGGGGCTATTCTCCCAAAAGCCATTTTTGGGGCATTGTGTGAGACAGACAGCTGACTGGCTAATAAAGACTCTCAAATTTGGACTTCTCAGTGATGACTGGTCTGTTCTTAAGTTGCACCCCAAACAACGGGCAGAGCCCATGTCTGAAGATATCTTTTTTTCCTTTACTTCATAATTGGAAAAAAAAAAGTGCTTGACTCAACACAAATTAAGCTGAAAACCATTGCCTGTCAGAAGTTTAAAATATGCATTCATTATTTTCTAGCATCTAGAATTGATATTGAAAGCCTAATACTATTCCTTCCTTTGTACTTGACTTGTGTACTTCATTGTTGTCATTTCTTTGCTGCTCATTCATGCTCATTTTTCTTCTAAGTTTGGGTTTGTTTTTTCCCACTGTGGGAGATACTGCAGTAATCTCTTCATCTTTGATATTATAAAATAACAAGTCGAATGGACTGAACTTACTCTTCATTCATTTTTCTGGTTTCCTTCTGAGCTACTTATTTTAAAAATCATGTGTTACACTTCAGACAGTATTTCAAATTATATTTTTGATTTCTATTCTTAGTACTTTTTAAAAATGATCATTAGTATACAAGTTTTGTCCTTTATCCATTTTCTCATAATTTTAAGATAAATTATGGGTATTTATTTTAAAGAGATGACATTGATTTATTTTTTCCCAAAACTTATTTAACACTTAATTTCAGCAAGCATTTTAAATTTTAAGACATTTCTTACATTTTTCTTCTTTTCCAGCTTTTTATTCAAGGGTTAATATCATATGGCATCAATTTGAGGGTGCCCAGATAAATTTGTGTTCATTTTATATTTTAAGTTCTTTCTGGGAAAATGAATCACATCTTGCTTTTTCAGAGAACATTGCAAGCATGTGTATCTTCATTTCTTTCTTCATATCCTTCAAATATCCTAGGAATTTTAGAGCTAAGATATCAATAATATTAAGCAAAATATAATTGACATTCTATGTGCATGGAAAACATTAATTATATTACAATATTAAGATGATTGAGATGGAAACTGTTTTGTTAAATGGATAATTCTTAAGCGTCAGAATATAGGGGGATATTTGTTTTATTTGTTACAAACTCTATCATTACAATGGGATCAAAAATGCTATTATTTGTTATGCTGTGTTAGGAGGATGGCAAGTTGAAGGCCTGGCTTACCTGGGCAACATAGTGTGACCAGTCTCAAAATAAAAATAAAAGAGAAACACTGCTATTATGAAGTTGACAATAATAGTTATTGAAGTAATTTCCCTGTTTTTGCTCTCAGGATCATTTTGAGGAATATAAACAGTCATAGAGAGGTTTTTCAAGATGGTAGAATAAAGAAGATCACTTTCTTGGCTGCTCTGTGGTGTGAAATCAAGAAAAGAGATAGGCACCTTCTCAGTAAGGTGTGTGAAAAAAAAAAGCAGGGGGAGACTTTACTGGAATTTAATACTGAATATTCAAAGCAGATTGTAGACTTCTAAGAGGTTAGCTATAATAAAATAAGGAAGAAATCCCCAGTGCCACTACTGAATGTGGCACCAGCCAGAGCAATCCCCTGCAAACCAAGTAAAGGGATTAGGGTATTAAAGTGACCACAATTTTGGGAGACCTGAGGTATGTGTGGTTATAGAGAGACCAGAGATCAAAGACTAACCTGAAAGGAGTGCTGCACAATGTCCTTGTGCAGGAAAGAAACCACATATCTCCTGACTGCCCACAAAGGACAGAGAAAGGAACCATTTTGCAGCTGTGACATGGGCGCCAGCAAACAGGGGAGTTAATTCCTGGCAAAGCTGATCGTGGCCTGAATTAAAGTCCTGGAAAGCCCACACTGCATGACACAGAGAGTGCCTAAATGGCCAGGAAAAAAGCAAATGTAGAGAGGCATTTGCGCACAGGAGCACAAGCTGTGGATTCCCACCTGGATTCCCCACTCTCTACATAGCCTGCCCACTTTCTGGGCAGGAGAACTGGCTGGGAGAGATGCAGAGGAATGAGAATTGGAAAAGAGGAGGTGGGAATGATTGAATTTGGATACTGCACCAGAGACACCAGGAAATGTGAGATGATGGAGGGGACTAAGCATTGGACCCACCACCACACAAATGGAACCTCGGGGAGAGTCCTGTGGTGCACTCTCCCAGCATGGACAAGCAACTGCTGGGCCCTAGAGGTGTTCTGATTTAAAATCTTCAAACCAAATGCCATTTAACAAATAACTTGGAGCCTACCTAAGCCTAAGCCCTGCCTCCAGGAGCTCTGCCTATTGGATTTCCTTTCAACTCTGGAACCCCACCCTGAGGGTGCAGCAGACATGACACTCCAGCCCACCCCATGTAACACTCCTGAGAAGGGAAGACAAGAATCTTTTGAACTCCAATGGAAATAATTTTTAAACTTTTTATGAAGATATATTTTAAAATTTTTCCTTTATTTTTTTTTATTTGTTTAATTGTGATGTGAATGGTTCATGGATACTTACACATTTTCATATTTGTTTCTTTTTTCTCTTTTCTAGTATTTAGAGGCAGTTATTTTTCATAGATCAGCATTTTGAGGACTAGAATTTTTTAGTAATATATTCCAGTTTTGTTTTGTATTGTTTTATTTTTTTAATTTTTATTTTATAAATATTTTTTCTCTAACATGTTTCCTTTGATTCTTTTTCTCTCTCTACTTACACTAACAGTCAATATCTCTTGTTCTCTCTTTCATTCTTCCTTTAAATTTTACTTCTGTTTTCTCTGCTCCTCCCTTATACTCATCACATCCTCTATTACTTCTATTCTCTCCCTTTTCATTGGTTGAAATTGTTAACCCTTTTGAAAACTTACTGTTTTTAGTCTGTTTATAACTGATCACATCATTGCTGTTTACTGTGACAATTAACACAGTATAAACTATTTGGTTTATTGCTGTATATTGTTTGCATTTATTGTTATTATTTGTATTCCCACAAATTATGAAGTACTGGAAACCTTCAGGGACTCTGTAAGTCCACAGGGTAGAAACTCACTGCCTCAGATCCATAGTGTTAGATGGGGAGACAGAAAAACAACACAAAAGAGCAAGGGAACAAATCACCCAAACAAACCACAATACTTCAGTAACAGAATCAATTGACACCACAGTGGAAGAAATGTTAGAGAAGGAGTTTAAAATGTTCATAGTCAAACTTATCTGTGAGGTAAAGGATGATGTAAGGAGTGAAATCAGAGAATATACAGGAAGTGAAAGATCACTTCAATAATTAGATAGGGATGCTGGAAGAAAATCAAACAGAAATCCTTGAAATGAAGAAATAATTTAAAAAAAAAAACTAAAAATTCAATGGAAAGCGTCATCAGCAGACTAGACCATTTGGAAGACAGTTTCAGGCAATTAAGACAAAACATATAGTCTTGAAAATAAAGATGAGCAGTGAGAAATGATATTAAGAGACCATGAACAGAACTTCCAACATACATGGGATAACATACATGAAAAGTCCAGATTTAAGATATATTGGGATAGATGGTAGCACAGAGATCAGAATAAAGGAATGCACACTTTTTTCAATGAAATAATATTACAAAATTTCCCAAACCTTAAAAATGAAATGGAAAATTGAATATAGGTGGCTTACAGAATCCAAAATATACAAAATTACAACAGTCTCACACCAAGGAACATTACCATGAAAACATCTAACATACAGAATGATAGAATTTTAAAGGCTGCCAGAGAAAAAGGACAGGTCACATTTAGAGGGACACAAATCTGGATCTCAGCTGATTTCTCAAACCAGACCCTCACAATTGGGAGGACTTGGAATATTATATACCAAGCTCTGAAAGAAAATGGATGCTAGCCAAGAATACTATACCCAGCAAAATTAAGCTTCAGATTGACAATGAAATAAACACCTTCCATGATAAACATAAGTTAAAAGAATCCACAACTAGAAATCTAGCCTGCATACAAAACATACTCAACAAAATATTCATGAAGAAAAAATGAAAAATAAAAGTGAAAACCAGCAAAAGGAGGAACTATACTATAACAGTCAATCAAAGGAGAAATTAATTCAAATTACAAGCCAGAAATAAATAAAAATGACCAGGGATTAAAATCATTTCTCAATACTAATATTGAATGCAAATGACCTAAAATCATCAATCAAAAGACATAGACTGGTAGATTGAATTAAAATATAAGACCAAATAATATGTTGACTCTCAGACTTATCATATAGGCAAAGGCATCCTCAGACTAAAGGTAAAGGATTGGAAAAAAATTATCATTCAGCTGGATCCCATAAACAAGCAGGGATTTGTATCCTCATATCAGATAAAGTGGACTACAAATCAAAATTAATCAGAAGAGATAAAGAATGATATTTCATATACTACCTAAGGGAACTATGCATCAACAAGACATAACAATTCTAAATAATTATGCCACCCAAAATAGAGCCTCTACACACATCAAACAATCCCTTCATATTCTCAAGAATCAAACAGATTACAACACAACAATATTGGGTGACCACAACATGCCTCTCTCAGCACTTGATAGATCTTCCACACAAAAACTAAATGGAGAAGGTATAGAACTAAAAAATGCAATTAGAAATTTAGACTTAATGGACATATATAGAATATTTCACCTATCAATGACTGAATACACTTTATTCTCAGTAGACACAGTTCCTTCTTTAAATAGACCACATCATAGGCACAAATAACTCTTAAGAAACAAAAAATAGAGATAATACCTCACATTCTATCATATCATAGTGGAATGAAATCAGAAATCAATGATAAAATAAAAAATAGAAGCTACTCTAACACCTGGAGACTAAATAATATGCTATTAAATGACCAATGGATAGCAGAAGAAATCAGGGATAAAATAAAAAGATAACTTAGAAGTAAATGAGAATAGTGACACAACATATCAAAAGATATCAAAATCTCTGGGACACAATGATGGTGGTTCATTGCATTGAGCTCATTCATTAACAGAATAGAAATTCACTAAATAAATAAACTAACTTTACATCTTAAATCCTTAGAAAAAGAAGATATCAACATCAAAAGCAGTAGAAGATAGGAAACAATTAAAATCAGAGCCAAAACCAAGAAATTAAAACCAAACAAATCATAAAATCAATGAAACAAAAAGCAGAACTTTGCAAAAAAATCAATAACATTGATAAAACCTTAGCCAAGCTAACCAAGAGAAAGAGAAAGAGAATTATTTTCCACCAGCTGCCTGGCTTAACAGATTCAAAAACAAGGGAAAAGAGAGTATAGCAATGAGGTGATGCCCAACAGAAGTTACCGTAGAGCTAAGGAAAGCTAGGAAGGATGACCAGATGTTGAAAAGGAGAAATGTAAGCTCCTTTCCTGTTGATACTACTTCAACACTACAGGAAATTTGCAACAACCAGAGCACTGTGAGTTGGTCTGTTGATGACATTGTCAAAGGCATAAAGCAGAACAATTTGAAAAGTCAACTCTGAGTTACTCCAGCTGCTAGGAAATTGCTTTCTTGAGAAAAACAGCCCCTCACAGTCAATATAATCTGGGTTGGTTTGATTCTGAAATTTGTGTCCTTCTTGAAAAGAACTGGTTGTAGTTCCATTCAGTTTAAGTCTGCTTGGGCACTCATTAACATTGCTTCTGGGTCATAGAACAAACCAAGAATGTGGTGGATAGAGGTGCTATACCAGAATTCATTTATCTCTTGGCATCTCCCCATGCTCACATGAGTGAACAAGCTGTATGGGCTTTAGGAAACATTGCAGGTGATGGTTCAGTTTTCTGAGACTTGGTTATCAAATATGGCACAGTGGACCCACTGCTGGCTCTTCTTGCATCTCCTGATATGTCAACTTAACCATGTGGTTACTTACATGATCTTATCTGGACACTTTCAAACCTTTGTCCCAATAAGAATCTTGCACACTCATTAGATGCTATTGAACAAATTCTTCCCACTGAAGTTCATCTCCTGTATCATGATGATCCAAAAGTATTAGTGGATAACTGCTGGGCTATTTCCTACCTTATTGATGATCCAAATGAACCCATTGAAATGGTTGTGAAAACAGGAGTTGTGCCCCAACTTGTGAAACTTCTGGGAGGTTTTGAATTGCCAATTGTGACTCCTGGTCTACGAGCTATGGGGAATATTATGACTGGAACAGACAAACAGACTTAAGTTGTGATAGATGCAGGTACACTTGCCATCTTCCGAGCCTGTCAACTAACCCCAAAACTAATATTCAGAAGGAAGCTATATGGAGTAAAACATCAGAGCTGGCATCAGGAACATACCGCAAGTTGTAAATCATAGATTAGTCCCATTCCTCATTCGTGTTCTAAGGCAGACTTTAAGATACAAAAGGAAGTTGTATGAGCTCTAACCAATTATACAAGATTGTGGGACAGTTGAACAGATTGTACATCTCATTCATTGTTGCAAAATAGAATCATTGATGAACCTCTTAACTGCGAAAGATACTAAAATTATTCTGGTTATTCTGGATGGCATTTCAAATATCTTTCAGGCTGCTGAGAAATGAGGTGCAAATGAGAAACTGAGTATAATGATTGAAGAATGTGGAGGCTTGGACAAAATTGGAGCTTTACAGAACCATGAAAATGAGTCTATGTACAAAGCCTCATTAAACTTGATTGAGAAGTGTTTTTCAGTAGAAGAAGAAGATGATCAAAATCTTGTCCCAGGCACTACTACTGAATGCTATCCCTTCCAAGTTCAGAATGGGACTCCTGGGACCTTTAACTTCCAGGCTGTACAACTGAGGCATAAAGTTTGTTGTGGACTATGTTTGGTATAAGTTTCTCTTACTGTTTTTCTACTAAGAGCTCTTTTTAAATGTAGTTTGTTATTGTAGCACTTTTTGCAACAAAACTATATTTAAACAGTTCCAAACTGTACATAGGATATGAAAATTATCTTCTAAAAGGGTTTCTTATTTCTGTGTGAAATTTCATATCTTATAGTGTCCTGTAAATAAAGATGAAATTCCACCTTTTTCTTGAAAGAAAGATAGAAAGAAAGGAAGGAAGGAAGGAAGGAAGGAAGGAAGGAAGGAAGGAAGGAAAGTAAATTAGTTGAAGACCCCATCAAAAGCCTACCAACAAAACTCAACAAAATAAATCCCAGGACCAGACAGATTCTCAGTGGAGTTCTACAAAACCTTCAACAGAGTTAACACCAATCCTCCTCAAATTATTCCACTAAATAGAAAAGTAGAGACTCCTTCCAAACTCATTTTATGAAACTAGTATCACCCTGTATACCAAAAGCAGATAAAGACACATGAAGGAAAGAAAACTTCAGACCAATATCCCCCATGAACACAGATTCAAAAATTCTTAATATAATACTCGCAAATCACATACAAAAACACATTAAAAAGATAGTGCACCTCAAGTGAGTTTCATTCCAGGAATTCAAGGTTGGTTGTACAAACAAAATCAATAAATGTAATTCACAACATCAATAGAATCTAGAGACAAGAATCACATGATTATCTGTATAGATGCAGAGAATTCATTTGATAAAATGCAGCCTCGTTCATGTTCAAAACATGAGAAAAACTAGGGAATGTAGGAACATACCTCAACCTTATAAAAACTATGTTAAATCCAAGGTCAACATCATTCTAAA
Organism: Glaucomys volans; assembly: GCA_020662805.1. Lineage (NCBI taxonomy): Eukaryota > Metazoa > Chordata > Mammalia > Rodentia > Sciuridae > Glaucomys > Glaucomys volans. The sequence goes on along the minus strand of JAJEJO010049983.1, from coordinate 45,807 downwards.
TGAAGAAAAACTGAAGCATTCCTTCTAAAAATTTGAACAACACAGGGATGCCCTCTTTCATCACTTCTATTCAACATGGTCTTTGAAACTATAGCCAGAGAAATTAGGAAAAATTTAGAAAAAAGGAAATTAAAGGAATAAAATCAGCAAAAGAAAATTTTAAATAATTGCTATTTGATGAGGACATGATCCTAAATTTAGAAACCCCCAAACCTTCACCACAAAACTTCTTGAAGTCATAAACTGAATTCAGCAAAGTATCAGGATACAAAATTAACAACCATAAATCAATTGCATTCCTATAGACCAATGATGAATCAGCTGAAAGAGAAATTAGGAAAACTATTCCATTTTCAATAGCCTCAAACAAACAACAAATAAACAAACAAACACTCTCAGGAATCAATCTAACAAAAGAAGTGAAAGAACTCTATAATGAAAACTATAGAACATTAAGAAAGAAATTGAAGGATACCTTAGAAGATGGAAAGATCTCCCATGTTCTTGGATAGGCAGAATTAATATTATCAAAATGGCCACAGTACCAAAATTGATACACAGATTTAATGCAATTCATATTAAAATTCCAAGGATGTTCTTCATAGAAGTAGAAAAAGCTGTCATAAAATTCATTTGAAAAAATAGGAAGCCCAGAGTAGTGAAAGCAATCTTTAGCAAGAAAAGTGAAGCAGGAGACATCACAATACCAGACCTTAAATTAACACTACAGTGCTATAGGAACAAAAATAGCACAGTATTAGCATCAAAACAGCTATGAAGACCAACAGAACAGAGTAGAAGACACAGAGACAAAACTATGTAAATACAGTTATCTCATACAAACCAAAGGCACTATAAACCTACATTGGAGAAAAGATAGCCTCTTCAACAAATGGAGCTGGGAAAACTGGAAATTCATATGTAGCAGAATGAAATTTAATCCCCGTCTCTCACCCTGCATAAAGCTCAACTTAAAGTGGATCAGTGACCTAGACATTGGAACACAAACCCTGTGCCTAGTTGAAAAAATATAGACCTAACTTTCCACCATGTCAGCTTAGGAACTGACATCCTCAACAAAGCTCCTACAAAACAAGAAGTAAAATCAAGAATCAATAAGTGGAATGGTATCAAATTAAAAAGTTTCTTCACAGCAAACAATGAAGAATGTGAAGAGAGAGACTTCAGAATGGGAGAAAAATCTTTGCTACCTGCACCTCAGAGAGAGCATTAATCTCCAGGATATATAAAGAACTCATAAAGCTAACACCAAACAAATAACCCAATCAATAAACTGTCAAAAGAACTGAACGTAGAAGAATAAATAGAAATGGTCAACAAATACATGAAAATTGTTCGACATCTCTAGTAATTAGAGGAATGCAAATTAAAACTGCACTGAGATTTCATCTCACTCCTGTCAGAATAGCAATTATTAAGAATACAAGTAACAATGAATATTGGTGAGGATGTGGGAAAAAGTTTCATGTATACATTGCTGGTGGGACTGCAAATTGATGAAACCACTCTGGAAAGCAGTATGGAGATTTCTCAGAAAACCTGGAATTGAACCACCTTGACCCAATTATCCCACTCATCAGTATATACCCAAAGGATTTAAAATCAGCATACTATAGTGATGCAGCCTCATCATGTTTATAGTAGCTCAATTCACAATAGATTAAGTATGGAACCAACCTAGGTGTCCTTCAAAAAATCAATAAAGAAAATGTGGTATATATACACAAGGGAATAGTATTCTACCACAAAGTAATGAAAAGATGATACTTTGTATTCTATCATATCATAATGGAATAAAATTAGAAATCAATGATAAAATAAAACATTGAAGCTACTCTAACACCTGAAACTAAAAGTCATAAAGCCACTGAAGAATGACTTCATAAATTTTATTCATAAATGAATGGATCTATAGACTGTCATGCTATGTGAAATAACCTAATTCCCCAAATCCAAAGGTTGAATGTTTTCTCTGATATGTGGATGCTGACACACAACAGGTTTGAGGGGGTCAGGGAGGGAAGAATAGAAGTTCAATGGATTAGACAAAAGGTAATGAAGGGAAGGGAGTGGGGATGGGAATCAGAAAGACTGTAGAATGAATAATATAAATTTCCTATGTTCGTATATGAATATACCACCAGTGAAACTCCATCATGTAAAATCACAAGAATAGGATCCTGATTAAAATAAGTTATACTCCATGTATGTATAATATGTCAAAACAACTCTACTGTCATGTATATCTAAAAAGAACAAATAAAAAATTTTAAAAAGTCCGAGAATTATACTTTTCTACCTCTTTACTTAATTTTCCAAAACCTATCCATCTTTTTATATGTATGTCTACTGCTATGTCTAAGTCAATCAAATATTTTAGATGACCCATTCCTCCTGTTCATCCTACAGAAACCTTCACAATTGATCATCCATGCTAAGAACTTCATTTGGGAACTTATGAATGGAATGAATTTTTTCCACATCTATTTGTCTTTTGTGTAAGTAAGTTGATAGAGTGAGCATAGACTGGTTAAGTGAAAATATATTTAAAAGTAGAACTATTTATCTTTTTATTGACATTATATATTAGAAAGAATATGAGTTTTAAGTCAAGTTCAAATTAATATCCCTTGCCTTCCTTACAAGATGTTATGACTTTTTTAAAAAAGCTGACTACCCTGTTCATAATTTTTTTGTACCTTTAAAACTGTAATATCTTTATTTGTAGTATATGGTAGTTGTGAGTATTTAATCAGGTAACAAACAAAGAGATGTCAACCATTTTCCCCCATTACTTCCATATCTGATCACTTCTCTAATTTTGCTTATATCCATATATATAAATATTCATGGATAACAAGTTTTTTCCCTTAAATACAAAGAAATTTGGTTCCTTTTTTTTTTAAACTGATCTTGAATGTCTCTGACCTGTATCTATAAACTAATCATAGAAGATAATGTGCTCCCATCAGGGACTTTAAATCTGAAGTGAGCAAAGCAAAGAAAGGACATAAGATTTTGTTTTGTACTCATATTTTGCACTGGTAAATATCTGGTTTGTAGGACACTGTAAATCAGAAGTACCTAATAGATACAGAGTAAGAAGAGGCAGAGATGTCAGATGGCACACTCAGTGTTCATCCAGGGGAAATATGTTTGTCCTTCCCTGACTTTCACAAATTGGTCTCAAATTAACTACCAAGCCTCTTTGGTTTCAGCAGGACCCATGACTAAGAGTCAATTTTTGAATCAAACCATATTGTCATGATACATCTTTTGCTGATGGCTCACTCAATTTATGCTATTGTATTCATGTAAAAACTATCTCTCATAATGAAATCAGCTGCAATGGCAGAGTAAGGACCTCTAAAAATTCACTACTTTCTAAAAGTAATGAAAATACTGGCAAAGAGTGTCAATCACAACTCTAGGAAATAAAAATTCATAACAATCGGAGAAGCATTTACTCAGGGAAAAAATAGTTGAATCCAGATCAGAACAGTGAGTGCTATGATGTTTTACCATGCTTTATCTCCACCCCTTCTCCCTAGCTTTATTTCAGTCACCCATCTTCCACAAACTATCCCAGAAAAATAGAAGAGAAATGAACACCTTCCAAATCACTAGGAGGCCAATATAAACTTGACACCCAAACTATGCAAAGATGTCATAAGAGAAATAAATTTCAGAAAAACTTTCCTGTGAATGTGGATGAGAAATCTTCCACAAAATATGAGTGAAAAAAATACAGTGACATATAAAAAAGATTATATGCCATGACAAAAAGATTGTATCTGAAGAAGACAAGGTGAGTTAATACCTGGAAATTATGCAATGTAATATACTATAGTAATAGAATAAAGACCAAATATTAGATGTTCATTTTAATAAGTGCAGAAAAAATCTATTCTCTTTCATGATAAAAAATATTCAGTGAACTAGGAATATGAGAGATCTCTCTTAATCTGATAATAGCATTTACAAAAAAAAAAAAAAAAGGAGGAGGAGTAGGAAAAAAAGAAAAGAAAAAAATTCCTAAGAAATGTAATATTTAGTGTTGAAACCTCCAGCATTCAATACTGTACTGGAAACCCTAATCTGAGAAAATAGGTGAGGATAAAAAAAATAAAAATCATGTGACCTGAAAGAAGGAAATAAACTATCCATACATGCAGAAAGCACAATCTTATGTAAATAGATACCTAAAAATACACAGAAAATCTACTAACCCATTTAAATGTTTAGGAAGCCTTCAGCATACAAGAACAATATTTAACTACAAATCAACTGATTTTGTGTGGGTGCTAATGTGAAAGAAACGGATTCTCAACAAATGGTGCTAGGACACTGGGGATGTAGCTCAGTGGCAGAGCACTTGTCTAGCATGCACAGGGCCCTGGGTCCGATCCCCAGGAGCACCAAAAAATTAAAAAAAAAATGAATGACATTTTAATTACAATATTTTCATATATTCAGTTAAATAAAACATGTCATTAAAATTAAAATAAAAGGTGCTAGGATTATATGCAAATGAAAGAAAGAGAACTGCTATCTTATACCAGATTAAAATAAATAGATCTCAATGGATCATATTTCTTTAGTTAAGACTTAAAAATATAACACTTCTAAATGAAAGCATAGGCATGTCTTTATCAACACAAATTATATTTCTTACATATGCTACCCAAACCATAGGCAATGAAAATAATTAAAAGGACTTCATCAAATTAATGATTATTGTGTTTCAAAGGACACTATTAAGAAAACTAAAATATAGAATGAGAGAAAATACTTAAAAATCTTATATGTGACAGAGAATTTTTATCTAGAATATAAAAAGAACACTTACAACTCATTAATAATAAAAACATTACCCTTTGAGTCATTGAGAGTCATTTGAATTGTTTTTGTAACATAAAATTGCATGTTAGTAGAAAATAGATTTTTATTTTAAAATATATTTAAATGTATATAGAATGTAAGGTTACATCAGATATTTTATGCTATGTTCCACCAAGATTTATAACATTTGATTTTTTCATTTAATTGCTCCATTTGATTAATTTTATAATCATTCACTGTTTTCTCTATCTTCTTTTCTAGTAATCTCAGATTACATCATCATTGTAGATTATTATTTAAGGCTTACAGCTTATTTGGTCTTCCCAGTTCTAGACTTTCTTACAGGATAGGATGAGGCATCTATTTCCACCAGTGTTAAAAATTTCGATAATTCACTTTTTTATAGAAGTTGTTTCTAGAAGAACTGACCAAATAAATTTATGCAAATAGAAAAAACCTCAAACACTTATTGGCAAAATATTTTAATCAAGATTTTTCCAAAGAAGATATATGAAAAGACAATAAGCACAGAAAGATTCTAAAAAAAAAAAAGAAAAAAGAAAATCACTAGAGAAACATTTATAAAGCCACAGTGAGGTAATATTTAAAATAAATTAGGATGATTATAATAAAAACCATAGGTGTTGGCCAGGATTTGGAGAAACTGGCACTCTCATTCATTGCTGGCGTGTATAGGAAAATGATGCAGACATTCTGGAAAACAACATTGAGTTACCATATGATGCAACAATCCTACCTACATATCTATGCCCAAGAGGATTGAAAGCATATTCAAACAAAAATGCATAAAAATGTTTAAAGCAGTTTCAATCATAACAGCTAAGAAGAGGGAGGAACCCAAATGTCTTTTAATGATTATGTATAAAAAAAGAATGTGGCAAAGCCTAACAATAGAACAATATCAACCATAAAGGGAACAAAATGCTCAAATGTGCTCCCTTGAATGAACCTTGAAAATATTAAGCTACATTAAAAAATGCACAAAAGACTTCAGTTTGTATGATTCTATTTTAACGAAATATCCAGGATAGGAAAATTAATAAATTAGGAGTTGCCAAGGAGGATGAGACAACAAAGAGAGACTGTTATTGAGTACAGGGTTTCTTTTTGGGGATGACAAAAATATTCTGGAATTTGATAGTGATAATGGTTGCTCAATTCTTTGAATATACTCAAAACCACTGATTTCTACATTTTGAAACTTAATTTTATGATATATGAATTGTAATAGAATTGAAAATAAACTATTAAAAAACAAAACAATCCTTACCATACATTTCCTATATAGTATGGTATCTGGCATGTCAAAAATCCATATAGTCATTATATTACTGTTTATCAATTTCTCTTCAACAGAATTCAGTGCCGTTAGCTTTGGTAATGTTTTATTGAATGTTATACAATATAAAATGTGGGGAAAATTGATATAATTTATAAATCATGAGTTTTAAAAACATAAGTGATAAAATGAAAAAACACCATGGCAAATTGGGAGAACTGAGATCTTAATTAGTTTAATTCTCCAGGCAGACACATGGCTCCCTTGGTATGACAGACTTATTATGCTCATAATTTTAGTATGCTGTTTCATCCAGCAAGTTTCTTAATTTATTGACAGCTGTGAAACATTTTTAATGACATAATCATCTTTAGCAATTAAAGGACTTTTTAAAGGACTTGATTTTCTCATAAAGGGAAAATAAAGCTATGTGGGTCAAAACACTTCGAGGTTTTTTTTAATTTGTTTGATTTTTCTTTTGAAACAAAATCTTACTGTGTTGTCCAGGCTAGTCTGGAACTCCTGAACTCCTGACACATGTGATTTTCCCTCTTCAACCCCTCTGGAGTGCTGTGATAATTAGGCATGCACCACTGTGCCTGGCTTTATTTATTTAATTTTTCAGTTTTGTAATTTTTTGATTTAGATTGAAACTCCTTATTTCATGAAAGTATATTATGGTATTATGTATCAAAACTTGTAATTCCACTGCATGCCACAAGTAGACCCTAATTATGCAATAAATAAAACGAGTCATTCTGAATAAATAGAAAAATGAGCTCAGGTGGTTGGTTTACACTCAAACCCAATCCTGATGATGACACTGAGGGCTTAATACATGCCCTGTTGGAGAAACTAACATCAAGCCTGTAAAAATAATCAGGAAAACAGAAGTCAGTTCTGTTTTGTTATATGGAAACTTAGGGCACTGACTTAGGTGGACATGTTGAAGGAGAACTTGATTTGTGCTCCTTTTACTCCCCCCATATTGCTCTCTTAAGAAGAATTGTTGCATCTCTATACTGCTGGGCAATGAAACGTCAGTGCTGGTGCAGATTTGCCAGAACAGGCTTACCAGAACATGAGGATGACAACACAGCCCAGCTTGAATGAGGATTTACTAAAAACAGTTGACTTGGCAGACCTGGATATTGACTTTTGCTGTTAGCTGCTGTTTTTAAAGTCAAGGAATCACATACAAGGAAAAGCTCAAGAAAAGGTAAGCAAAAGCTAAAGAGGATTCTTGTGCAAACTGAAGTAAAAAAAGATGTGCCCCTGAGGGTTAAATTTTCTGGATAATAGCAAATAATTTGGGTGAAGTCAGCATGCACATTCAGAGTTCCAGGCCTTATACATTCTTGATTATTTTTACAAGGTACAGAGAATATCATATATTTTAGCTCTGCCTACAATTAGCCAGAGTATCTGATATGCCCGCATGAGTGTTCAGAAAAATCATATATTTAATTGGCCACAACTGCTAGTAGACAAAATTAGATGGGAAAAAAAAGGAAGAAATTTGGAGAGAAGAGGAGAAAGAACATGATGAAGAGAGAAAGGAGAAAAATTAGGAAAAGAAGAGGAGAGGGAAATAGGGGTAGAAGGAATAATGGGAGAAAGTAGAGGAAAGGGCAAAAAGGTGAAAGAAAGTTGGAGGAAGCAGAGGAGAAGGAAGGTGATCACCTATAATAAATAAAAATGAGTTAGTTAGATAAGAATTTGAAATAGGAATAATAAATAACCCAATAACCACATAGAGATAAGGGAGGATATTAATACCATTAACGATTATAATGAATCACCAAGTAGGAATTATGACAATGCACAATACAATTAATTCACATTAAGATGTTGATATGTGGTGTATTATGATGTATACAGACTGAGCACATTTTGAAGACTGGATATTAAATTTATCTTTCAGGAAGGAATAAAGAGAACCCATAAAATAAAATTTTAAAAATATGATGAATTAAATAAGAAATATCAAACTTGATGCATTAAAAGTCCCTGGAAGATAGACAAAGGTGAAGCAGACTCACCTGATACAGAATCATCAGGGATTTTTATTTATGTGGATATGACATGTAATGTTGAAATTGTTGTGATTCAAATAATTATAAAAGAATATGTCCATTCATAGAGGAAGCACTCTTCCACAGGGGAGGGCACAGAACACAGATATGTTTTGGATCCCTCTCAGTCTGATTCCAACTGACTGGAACTTGGATTACTGTCTAATCGAAGGCAGTTTTCTATATGCTGGGGTTTGTCAGCCATTTACAAGAATTTTGAGATGAGAATTGTGCTCATAAATATGTTGTGCATTATGATTTTATTACTAATCCAGTCAGTTCAGATCTTTGGAGTACTGCAGGAGAGTACAAAAAAACCAGCAGGAAACAACAACCAGTAACAAGTAAAACAGAGAAAACCATTGCAAAGAGGATGGCAACATGATCTACCATCATGGAAATAAAATAATGGTAATGGAAATAAAATGGAAACAATAGCAGAATAGAAGAAAGGCTTAGACATGAAACTATTATACTACTAGAGTTGTAACTGGGTCTCTAAAACCTGTGGGAAGCACTGCATTACATGTCAGATGTCTGTAGTACTTCCCTCATAGTTTTCTGTGCAGCCTCACTTCCATATGCACCTTTCACTGAGTTCTTAGTTAGACACATTATCAGATCCTGTCCAAGAGAATCATTGCCATCCTGATCAACACTGAGGCCTGAAGAGTCAGCAACCTATGTAATAGGATTTGAGGCAAGCACTGATCCTACATACCTTTACACCTGAAGCTACAGCACTGAAAGTATATTCTGGTCAAAATGGTTTAATATGTTTTGTTGGCATGCAATTACCCTAAATAATTGAGTTTTTAGCCTACATTAATAGAAAGAAATTGAATGATCAAAACAAAAAGGGGAAGAAGATATTAAATTCTAATGTTTCCAACCCAGAGTGCTTATTCTCTATATTTCCTCAACACAGAAATATAAGTAGTTAGCTAGCTGGCTACTAAAAACAACATAAACAGGTTTTATATAAAGTTCCAAATCTTTCAATATATATATAATTAGAGAAAAGTACATCGTCGAAGATACTTTTTTAATATCATGATTATTAGCTGGCAGTATTCTATATACTGGGGTTCGTCAGTCATTTACAAGAATTTTGAGATGAGATTATGCTCAGAAATATGTTTTGTGTTATGATTTTAAAATAATTTGGAATTGATGCTCTTATTCATATTACAAATTAGTTTGGTCCACTGTGATTTAAATAGAAATTTAGAACTTTGGAAATATTCTCACATATTTTATCAATATTCTTAGATTTTACTGATGAGCAAACTAAAGAAACTGAAACAAACCAGCTTAATAAGTTAAAAATGTTTCTTTAGTTCAGAAGTATTTTATTGATCTATCCATCCATTAATCTATATATGTACATATATATTTAATTTTGCTTAGATTTGAAAGAGAATAGACACAAATTCGAAATAGATTATTGGAAAATTCAAACCAGAGTGATTAATGATGTTTGCTTTTGAAATGCTCTGCAATTTTGTTTTCCTCTGAATGTTTTTTTTATTTTTATTTTTTTGCTTATTGATTCATTGAGCACAAATGGAGTACAGCTATTGTTTCTCTGGTTGTACACAAAGTAGAATCACACCATCTGTGCATTCATCCATGTACACAGGGCAATGATGTCGGTCACACATTCTGTTAATATTCTTACCTCCCCACCCCCGACCCCACCCCCTCCTTCCCTCTATGCTATCTATTCTTCCTCCATTCTTGCCACCCTCCCCCGCCGCATTATGCATCATCATTCGTTTATCAGAGAGACCATTCGGCCTTTGGATTTTGGGGATTGGCTGATCTCACTTAGCATAACAGTCTCCAACATCATCCATTTACCTACAAATGCCATAATTTTATTATTCTTTATGGCTGAGTAATATTCCATTGTGTATTTATACCACAGTTTCTTTAGCCATTCATCTATTGAAGGGCATCTAGGTTGGTTCCACAATCTAGCTATTGTGAATCCTCTGAATGTTTAAGTCTGTTTATTTACAATTAAAGCCTGACATTTCATTAATATGTATATTCTAAACAAGCAAAACCCCATTCAGTTATTTACCTGTAATATTTCAATTCTTTGAAAATAGTAATTTGTACTTCTCTTTACAAGCCCCATGATACAAAGTGCAAATTCAGCAAGTATTAGTCTTTATTAAATTTCCTATTTTTAATTGCAGAGAACTTTATAATTTACAAAGTGATTTCATACTCTTTATTAGAGTGTTACCTACTTAATAACCTTGAATTGGTGGCAAATTGGCAAACTGAGACTCATTTTAAGTGCTAGACTCCATAAATGCAGATATAAAGCAGCAAATTAAAGATGCACACATGGATTTTCTGAATCCAAATACAGTTCTCCCAATTCTACAAGTTACTCCATCATAAAGACCAGATGAATCCTATCATACTGACTCATGGTGCTAGCTGTTTATGCCACTGTTTCTTTACACCCATATTGCCCTTTTCTTCATAGATTTTTCAAGGTAGAATTCATTAATAGCACAAACAGATAAAATTGCTTATCTAGCACTGTGAGAGAGGTCACCTTAAATTTTACTCAAGTCACAGTAACTATTTCTTCTTCTGGGCTGCACTAACTTTGCCTCTACATGATTCTTCATTTTTTAAAAAATATCAAATATATGAATGTCAGATTGCAAAAACCTTAGTGATAGCCTGAGGTCTACTCTCTTGGGTGTCTTTAGCATCTCTCTCAACAATTTAATGCACATTTGTCAAAACAGGAAAATGTCAAGAATTTTAAAAAAATATGCTTCAAATTAGCCCATAATTTGCATAAATGTACCAATAATTTATAGCATTACTATATGCTTGCAACAGTAATATCAATAAAGTTAAGAGATCTTACCTAGACCATGTCTATGTGTTGACATTGGTGGTAAGACAGTCCAAGTCTTGGTTTTGGGATTGTAACATTCAACAGTGTTCAGTGTCTTTAAGCCATCTCGACCTCCAATTACAAAGAGTTTGTCATCAATAACAGCCACACCAAACTGCAACCTTCTGCCGTTCATCATCCCTGCCTGGATCCACAAATTTGTTCTGAGGTCATATTTCTCTATAGTTGTAGCTCCTGATAAAACATAAAATCAAATAGTCAAGAATTGCTACTAACCCAATATAAAACCTGCCCCCAAGACATTGTACAAAGTAGGATGTGAAAACACTGTTGTCACGTTCATTTTTCTTAAATAACAGAGTAATCGAAAAACAAAGGAAGTAGTAATTTGACTACTTTACTTTCTCTTCTTGTCAGACATGAATGATCCAAATAGACACAAATGCTCAATTCTTTGAGTTACATAATGCTCTCAGGCTAAAATATTGATTCAATAGAAACATTGTTGGGAATGACAGTTTTGTCAGTAGATTTTAAAACTCCTCTCTATCACTGTTTGCCATTTTAGAAATGTGGCATAGGCCCAATTTGAAAAAACTTGGACAAGCCCTTGGTTTGGTTTTTGGTTTTTCTTTGGTACCAGGGATTGAACCCAAGGGTGCTTAACCATTGAGCCACATGCCAGCACTTTGTAAATATTTTGTTTTAAAACAGGGTCTCATCAGGATGCTTACAGCCTCGCTAAGTTTTTGAGGTTGGTTTCAAACCTGTGATCCTCCTGCCTCAGTCTCTCAAACCACTGGTATTACAGTCATGCACCACCATGCCCGGCAGACAAGTCCTTTTAAATGACTAAACTGTGTGTGTTATCTGTATAATTTATGAAAGTAAAAATCAGTAATTTAATGAAATATTACTATGTTTCTCTTTAAATTTGTCTTGTATCTTTAATAAATTAAGATTTTAGAAGTCAACTGGAGGATGTTTAAGCAAATATTTACTGCTTTTTAACCTGTTTTAAAAAATGATCTTAGAAATAGCTTAATAAAATTTAGTGACATCAAATACTCTTCCTCCTTACCAACCTCAAAATAAAATATCTTTATCTAAAAACTTTTTATACATAACTTTGAGAATTTGATGTGATTAATAAAACAGAAATTAAAGGACTAACCTAAATTGCCAGTGAGACTTGTTTTAATGTGTTTACTCAATTCATATTGAAAATGTTTGCCAAGGATGAGTTTACAAGGATTTACATGAAATGATGTAGCTAATAAATATAACACTGCTTCAGCATTTGATCTTACTATGCAGACTCACATTCACCAATGCATCTTCTTTAAAGATTAAACACCCTTACAAAAAAAACCCACATTTCTGTGTACTTTCACTTCAAACACTGAAGATCCATGTTTCTTGTAATACAAGGTTGCAAATCTAGGGAAAATATTCCTTTTGGGGACTCATTTATATTTTAAAACCTAACCAGCAATGAACAAAACAAATATAAACATCTTGGAATCACAAGTTTTGTTAATTCATACAGTTTATGCTCCATTTCTAGTCAAACCTATTAGAAGTGTAATGGTATAGATACAGGATTAGAAGCATTAAATCTGCTTTCTGATGTAACTAAAAATAGAAGTTAATTCCCGCATACAACTAAATTCGAAGCATTATGAAGCAATTATTATTTTTTGATTAATAATAAATTTTAATATTCATAAATTGTGATATGATATTTACTTGCATTTATATAGTATTTTAAATGCTTATTTCATGATTTAATATATTTATTATATTTTATATTGAATGCTTTATTCCACTGTGTACAAATCAAAACTCCAAGGTGAACTACATTTGTTGAGTATTTTCAAGGTCATCTGAATTCTCAAAGTTCAATAGCATTCCTATTATATGAATGCCTAATTAAAAATAAAGATGTAATTTACCGGTGCCCGTCTCTTGCAATTATTGACAGATGATAGGAACACAAAGAATATAACCTAATTCTAATACACCCAACCCTATTAAACTCATATTATTCATATTATGGACAAATAAACATGTGAACAACTGATAGTTCTTTTAACTTCCAAAACCTTGCTTAAAAGCTCTGTAGAGAATTCAAGGTGCAGTTATGTACCGCAGTGGAAATGTAAATGGGTGAAGTTAATGGTTCCTGAATAACCAAAGGAATTGCTCTTCAAAAGGAAAACTGAGCACTTGATGTGGCCTTCAAAGCCTTATCCAAATAAGCTAGATATGTCTTAACATCGCAATACATGACAGGGTATTTTACTAACTTCAATTTTCAAAAGTGAACTTATTCTAAAGTTGCAACAGCAGAAATAGCAGCTTAGTCCTATTTTTATGTCTCAAATTAGAATAGAATCTGTATTTATTCTGTATGATTGATGTAAAAACAAAAGTTTCAAACTTAGTTGCATAAAAAACACAAATTAATTATTTTGCAGTTCTGGAGGCCAGGATCTAAAACACAGTAAAATCCAGTGTTGGCAGCACTGTGCTCTTTCAGGAGTCTTTGGGAAAAACTGTTTTCTTTGGCATCTTCATATCCCTATGAGGTCTGCTATGCTCAAAGCCAGCAATACTGTATTTCTCTGACATTGACCATCGTGATTACAGTGAACTCACCCTAACTTAATTTGGCACCTTAATGTAGATAAACATAATCTCTTTATGCAAATGTCCACTGATTTGCAATCTTAATTTTTTGCATACACTTAATCCTTCCTTTGCTATATAATCTAACATTCCCAGATTCCAGAAATTAGAATATAGACTTTTGGGGATGCCATTATTCTGGCTATCATAGAAGTTAAGGCCTACTTTCACTTCACTCTTCAATTGTGCTTAGTTACCAAAAGTTCAGTAATAATAATAACAATGATAAGTGATCCTTTCTATTTGTAGAGCATATTTTACTATCCAATATAAATCATCATACTCTTACTCAGTCACCATGTATTGTAAGTATTTTATCCACTTTTTAACGATGACAAAGTTAAGCATATGCTTCTCCTTTTTCTGATGAAATTATTAATAATAATGTTCTTTAATAAATAGTCTCACCAATCTATTTAATTACCTGTTTATATAAATTTACTTTATTAGTATTCTTAGTTTTACTTTCTCATTTTGTGAGTTATTATTTTTCTTTATTTGTAAGGGCATATGTATTTACTTCATTGTTGCCAGAAGAATTTGAGCCTCTATTGTTTCTTAGAAAAACACAATCACTGTGATTTGTTTAAAACAACAGTATGGATATGAATGGGCCACTATTGTGCTAAGCAATCACTGTGGAAAAGATGCAAAATTTATTTTAAGACATAGTTACTTTGGAGTTATCTTATTGATGAAGCCATTATTGGTTATCTCAAATGCTTACAAAGTGAATTTATGACTTTAAAATGTGTGACTATAGCACAATTTTCTAAAATAAAAAATACGATAAAACATGTGGCTACATGTCCAATGGAGTGCTGACAATTTCAGTGAACCGTAGAGGAGTCACATTATCTCAAGGTAAGGAGTTGTCATTGTTTTATTGCCATTAGAAACTTTGGATTAGTATTGCCAGTTGATTCAACTTATTAAGAAGAGACAGCAATCTAGAGTCTTTTTTAAAATTTGGAATCTCCAAATAATGAAAGTATGCAACTAATGTATAATAATTTTTAAGCCCATTGAAACTTATATGACCATGACTAATAATGGTCTTAGATGACTATTATTAGGAGTCATTAAATCTTAAATTCTAGACTAGCCCTGTTAAAGCATTTTGAAGCCTACATTGACTCTTAGAGGGGATTTTTTCTGTCATTCTGTGAGCTATCACTTTGTGCAGTAATAATATTATTTTATATAATATTTATACAAAATATTATATATTTATAAATTTATAAACACGACACTTTATTTTCATAAAAACCAGAAGAAATAGATACTATTTCCAAATTTGACAACTGACAACTTCAGTTATTTGCTCAGTATTTTACTGATACTTCTTTTAAACATCTTATCTTATTAAAGAAATAGTTTCAAAAAACATGTATGGTAGGCAGAATTTGAAAAATCTCCATCCTGAGATTTAATATCCTATTTTTTGGAAATGTGACTATGACAAAATGTCAGCCCATTGATTGCAATGCTACATGGTTCCATCAGTCTTATGGTAGGTATATTACCTGGGTGGCCCTGACGATGTGACCCCTTAAAAATAGAACTGTTTTTCCAGTTGGTTATAAAAGAGAAAATCAGAATGTTTTGGAGCTTTAATGGACTCAACTTGGTATTGCAGGTTTGAAGATGAAGAAGATGCAGGAGAAAGCATGCAAGAGTTCTCTAGGTGCTGAGAGCAATTCTTACCTAACCCCTAGCAAGGAAATAGTACCTTAGCTCTACAATCACATGGAAAGAATTCTGTCAACAATCTGAATGATTTGCCATAGAAAAGTCTAGTGAACCTTGATTCTTGAGGTCTTGAGCAAAGCATCCAAACTTGCCATCCCAGACTTCTATGCACAGAAATTTGAGCAAGTATGTGGCAACTGCCTTAAGCAATTATGTATGTAGTAATTTGCTACAGCAAGAAAAAATAAATGTTAATTCATTTTAATTTGCATTTTTATAATCTGTAAATTATTTGTTTTCCAAGATCAATAACAAAACTAGAAGGTAGTAGATACAAAACAAATACAAAAGTATTTCCCTAATGAAAAATTAAAGAGACTCTTCTCAAAATATAAAACTGGGAAAAAGTGCTCAAGATGTTATCAAAGCACAATTCTGAGCTCCTTTAGAAACAAATATGAATATTTGTGGGCAAGAATGATAGGAATTAATGGTTTCACATTCTACTTTGGAATTATAGATGGCAGGACTTTCCCCATTATATACAATTCAAGTATTTAGTAACCTCATTTATCTTGAACACAGTGCAGAATTAAGTGATAAAAGGTTTTTGAATTGACAAACTAGTTGTCACAAAAGGCTCCTATAAAGAAGATAAAATTATTCTATTCAACACACCAGAAAGGTCCTCAGGTCTTCTCACAAAGCTTTTTACTATAATTTTAATGCAATATTAATAAACTCAGTTACCTGACTTGCAAGCCTTTTTACAAACCCATAAATTAGGATGATCTGGGGCAGCTGAAAGCAGCAATAGCTGACACTAAGTGAGTATCCAGGGGGGGAAATGCATTAAATTAACACAGAACAATCATTTATGACTATTTGATGAAAAAAATTGAATTATCCAATGTCCAAAGAGCTTTTCAGTTCAACACTGATGTTGATCTTTATGCTATCAAATCATTAAGAAAAGGTTAAATGATATGAGATGCATCCTAAGAAAGCAGCAAATAGAAGTATTTTTGGAAAAATTTGAAGCCAAAGGTATATTTCACAATACATAAACTATAAGACCTCAAACTTTAAAGAGAATATGATTACAATCAATTACTTATTTCTTGAATTTTTCATAGGATAAGCACTTCATTGACTTTTACATATCCACGTATTTGTGAATAAAATGGTTGTGGAATGACATTTATTACGCTCATATAAAAGGTATCACTGAAGGGAAATATTTTTTAAGCAGAGATAGAAATTTTATTTTCTAGATAATTTGTTATATTTTGTAAGGATGTTCTTGTAAATATCTTATAATCATAATAATTTCATGTTCCAAATAAGCAATAAAAAACATTTCACTTTGTCTCCTGATACAAAACATCTGTAAAATTGTTCTAGACTGATGCATAGTTATATATATATATGTCAAAATTTATCATTAATTTTAACATATAATTTTGAAAATCCAACATTATGCTTAATTTAAACTAAATTCATTAAGCTCAGAAAATACAAAAAGGATTCCTACTTTGTGACTCGTAGCCAAGGGAAAGAAAAATATAGGTAAAATGTTTCATTATTTTTATGTAATAATCCACTTCAGTGACTAAAAATTATTGCTTTTAAAATATCATAAAAAATAAAAAAAGATGTCTGGAAGTTGGCAAATCAGAAAAGCAAAACACCAAGGTCAGTGCGATCTCTTTATAAAAAACAAAATCACCTAGATTGTGAAAAGAAGAACCTATTCGACATAGCAACACTAAGAGTAAATTAAGTGAAAATAAAATCAGCAAGTTAAGTGACTGAATTAGATGGTTTAGAACACTACGGAGAGATGTCAGTTGAATGAATGGCGAAAACTATGCTGATTTTAAGTGAGATGACTGCGGGAAATTATTACTATTATATAGTAATAATTAATAGAATAATGATGTTTTATAAGATATTTTAAAAATTGTGTAGGAATTACTGTGGAAATTCAAATGCAAAGCATTAGGAAATAAATTTTTAAATAACAGATAATCTCTAATACAGAGCAGTACTAAGGGGAGAAAAACCTTACCTGACATTAAAAAGTACTGCATAACTGTAGAGATTTGTTTTAAGATACTGATGAAATAAAGTGACTATATTAATAAAACTGAAAAGGAAGCCAGAAATAATCAGATACGGACATTTTAGATGTAATAAAAGTGGCTGTATACATCCATGGAAAATATTTATTATATAAAAATATATTAAGATAAATCATTATCCTTTTGAGAAAGGCAAACATTGATTCCTGTTTTACTACTTATTCCAGAATGCATTTTAAATGAACCAATGATGCAAGAACAACTCAGGGACCACAGAACTCAATTAGTTTTTGGTTTTCTTTGCAGGGCTTCACATGTAGTCATTGACATAGGGAGAGCCTGAGTAACCTGCCAGGGTAATAGCCACACTCTAAAAAATACATTGGGTGTTCCAGAAGATAAAAAAAGTAAGCAATCAAATTTTACTTCTTAGTGGACCTGTGATTAAAAGTCTATCAGAAAAAATTAACAAAACTCAGAAGTTATAAATTATTTATTAAAATATATGACTATAAACCACCTACATATAAAATATGTTAAAATTAAACAAATAGTGAAGCAAGCAAAAACAAAAACCTGAGAATATAAGCGACAAAATAAATTTAAATGGGGTTATCAATATTATGTAAATCAAGAAAAATGGAAACATTAAAAGAGAAAACATGCCAATGACATTAGCAGGAATTTAGTAGGAAATCATTATGAATAATATCAGGAAATTTACTTAACCTTCCTACTATTAAAAAGTTTAATTAGATTTTCCAACAGATTTTATAACTATAAAATTTTTATGTTTACATCAGTTTGTTGACATTAAGTCAATACAAATATTTTTAAGAGGGGAGTGTGTGTGTGTGGGTGTATTTAAATATGCAGTAAATTTAGGAAACAGGGGAAGTTGAAATTTTAATGTGTAGCCTATTTTAAGTATTCTTGCATAAGTATGACTTAGTTCTATGGTTGAAATTCTAATTCATTATTTTCAAAAGCAGCCTCTGGTTGCTAGTGACATCACAGAATAGAGACTTTCAAAATGGAAAGCTAAAATTTAAATTTATTAACTTATG
Source organism: Glaucomys volans (assembly GCA_020662805.1). Lineage (NCBI taxonomy): Eukaryota > Metazoa > Chordata > Mammalia > Rodentia > Sciuridae > Glaucomys > Glaucomys volans. Next base: position 27,142 of record JAJEJO010049983.1, on the reverse strand, counting down.
ATTTCTACTCATTTACCTTTTTATACTAAAGAACTCCCATTTAAAATAACATTACAGTAAATGAACACACATATTAAAAACATTATTATGAGTATGTATATGTATTTTCATCTTGGTAAATGCTCATTAAAATCATGTTTCACATTTTCATATTAAATATTTGTTTTCATAATCCACATCATTTGCCAAAAATGAGCCAAGCCCTTACTATCCATAAATTTTTCATCATTATTAAAATGCCCTATATCCTCATAAACACCTTCTTTAAGATAATGACTACAATTATTTTAATTTTGTTAAAAATCTGTACACTGATGAATGAAAGAAAAAGAAAAATTTCATGACAATTGGGTTCCAGTACTGCTGGATATGTGGAAAAAATACAAGTCTTAGAAAAAGAATATGAGGTTAATTAATCTCCACCTAAGTTATAAACCTTTGGAAAACACATTTTTTTTCTGTTTCAAAAATGAGTGTACACCTTCACAAAAATGTACTAATTGAAGAATCTTTGTGATCCACTGAATTTGTTCATTTCAAAATGAAGGATTACATTACTAATGCCACCTTAGGTAATAGGATAGTGACTTCTACTATCTCTAAATCTTTTACTTCTTATTCTCTGAGAGTCTCTGTCATAGAAGTAATTTGCCGTAGCCCTGGGGGGTCTCCTTTGCCAGAGAACTGGCATACACTGAAAGATTAAAATCAGGTATTCATGAAACATGCGAAAACACACTCAGACTTATTCCCCTGTGAATCTACAAAAGGAGAGTTAGTGTGGAGAAAGGAAGCATTTATTATTATTTGCAGTACATTCACAGGGGAATGGACCACAAAAGAATGTATTGAAATTTATGTATTTAATGTATTGAGAATTTATAGTAGAAATGATGGGCATTTCATCATAACATGAATAATTTCAGATTCAATCTGTATTTCTTGAAGGACCTACATAATGTATAGTGGTGCGGTCTAAATCCTCTGATATTTAGGGGGAAAATAAAGTTTTCATTAGATTAAATTCAGAATAATTTAAACTATAATTTTAACCTGGCACTATTCTCAGAAAATCTACCTGAAATGGTTACAGTTTAGTCATTAAAATTGTTCTCTTTCTAGTAAAGATAAGGTTGTGAAAGGCAACTTCACTGATGGTTGATTCACTATCCACCTGACAGTCTCCTTTTATTCCTGGATAAAGAACATGGCTTCAGGGGTCTGCGAGTCCCTTGTCTACAGACTCACTGGGAAAGATACAAACAAGAATTTAACACATGAGCTTCTTTCCTAACTCTAAACATTCTTAAGGAAACTGATAGCAAGACTTAGTTCTTCCCTTGGGACCCTTAGGGAAGCAAGTTCTCCAATAAAATATCCCTTTACAACAATAGGAAGTGTATATCTATTTCAGAAGACAGTTCTATGTATGTGAAAAAGCTAACTCATCTTTGGCCGACAAGATGTTATTCAGGGTTTTGAGTTGCTTCTGTAGCTTTCTGCACACTGGTGACCTTGAACTGGCAATCTCCGATGATATAGTTCAAGTTCAAAGAAAGAGTGCTGAAGTGGAACCAAAGTGACTGAATGGGGTTACTGAGACAGGCATCAAGTTGGGAGATGCTCAAAGGGCAAAGATGAAAAAATAAGATTTCTTATTATATTGCTTTTCTTCAGAAAAAGTCATACAGCACTATAAAGTTATTTCAACTGCCTAATTGCAGATGCTCAGTTTTCTTTAGCACGGAGATTTTGTGAATCATTTCCTTAAAGCCATATTATGATTACTACTAAGTAAAATGCTTTAAAAAATAACTAATTGTGGAACTACAGAAGTAAAAACTTGTGCTTCAAAAATTCTAGATAGAACATATTTTCCAGTTCAAGTCATGGAAGTAAAAATCAGGTCAAGATGGTTAATTTCACCTAGATATTTCACTTCCCATTTTTGCCCTTTCAACAAAAAGGGAGATAATGATACAAAAAGAGACAAATTCAGTCTAAAAAGATCTGATCAAGTCCTTTGAATGGAAAGAGAAAGTATCAGGAATTTTTTCCTAAAATTAAATAATTTCTTATTCTAAAACATGTGAAAATTCAAAACATAGTTTGAATATAAAAATGCCATTATACTCACAAAATAATTGAATAATCCTAGGAAATTATGTTGCTATTTTATTGTTAATAATTAAAGCTTTAACTCATTCATATTTTTATTTATCTTCTTCCCATCACATTCTTTTTATTAACTGCATGAAGAACATTTGCTTTGAGTTCACATGCAATGTTTGGGGCTATCTGATGAAATACCAACTTGACTGTTAATCAGGTAATAATTAATCTTTGTTTATAATCAGGCCATCAACAAGAAGGCAAGGCAAAAACATAATAAGGGATACTTTTAATTCTCCTTCACCTATCTACTCAGCTGATCACTGTCTAAGGGAGAGGCACCATTCCTGTGCCATCAGCATAGGTGGCATTGCTTGCACCAGGCTCCATCCAGGGTTCACAGCTGTAATGCATAGATCGAAAACAGAACAATGTAATAATGCAATTTTCTTAATTTTTCCACTTCATTCTCAAAAGAATGCCAATTTGAATGGTTCTCAGCTTTCACTTTCTTTATTCTTTTTTTGAAATTAAAGAGTCTGTTATAAATGCCTTAATCAATGTCAGAATGGCTTTCTGTTCTCCTGCTATTCTGAATATAGGAAAGTGCACTGTGGCTGCTTTGTGTCAAGAAGAGAGCAGGTCCTCTCAGAATCTTGATTCCCCTTCAGCCAATTCAAAGGACAGCTGCTTCTTCACAGGTTTGTGCCTCTCAGTAGGACCTTTCAGTGATTGTTAAACCTACAACCTAACTTTCCAGTCCTGTTTTTTTTTTTTTTTCTGTATCAAGTAACAAATTTTAATGTCTTCTCAAATACAGACAGTTTTGGTTCTATTATGCATGGATTTCATTTACTACTGCTTCGAAAAGAACACCAGTCACCCAAGAGCAGGGTTTATATCTGCTAGTAATTCACTGTAATTACTTTAAATTCAAACATTGCTACTAGCTCTCCAGTCTACAAATCACCACTTCAGAGAAACATATCATAATCAATACTTTATCATGTTGCCTCTTTCAAAGTGAATAGGTGATTTTTATTGATGTCATGAACATGCTGTTTCTTTTCAGTTTCCTAGAGATGAACCCACTGTAACATTACACACACACACACACACACACACACACACACACATCCTGATTATTGAGAAACAATTGACCAATGAAGATGTAAGTGCAGTATAAAAAAAGAAAAAGGATAATAAGGATAATACTGGAAGTAAAACTAGACTGTAGCTATACTTTTCAAAACCCAGATTGTTGAGAGTTGTTGCCGTTGGAGATTTAACCTCATCTTTAATAGAACTTCTAGGCTTCTTTAGTCAGAGCTATGCAGTCTGAGTTTGCTCTCAATACTTAAAAAAAAAAATGCTTTTAGGCAGATAAGCAAGATCAGAGGTTGCCTATTTTGTGGCATTGTAAACATGCTCAGAAACTTCCCATGCTAGCTGCTGATAAAGTAGATACGGGTCAAATGAATTTGACATTGTATCGCAGGTTTCATAGAAATAGAGAGGAGGTTTATTTTTTTGTTGGGAGTTCTGAAGCTTGTTTTGGTAAAAGGCCCAATAGGAAAAATCACTGGCTTTATGGGTCACCTTATTAGTTTCTTAGTTGCAACCACATGACCATAACAAGACTGAAAGAAAACAGATAAATGAGCAATGTTCAATAAAACTTTATGGATTCTGAAATTTGAATTTTAAGAAATGTATATTTCATCATGAAATTTTATTCTTCTTTTCATTTTTAACTATTAAAATATAAAATTCTTTGTGCACAAACCTTGCAAAACATATGGGAGAATAGATTTGGCCTGCAGGCCAATTTGACAACCCTTGCCTTTAAAATACCATAAAATATAAATACTAGGAAAAAATGAAAATGATAACAAATATTGTCTGATCAAATAAATGGAAGAACTCTTCAGTTTTGGAAGAAGGAATTTCCAGATAGCAATTTACAATATCCAGTTTAATTTATCAGTGGCCTTCCTCAACCAGTATACATGAAATAGCAACAGTGTTTAGTTCTATATGCTCCATTTCTTTTCTTTTTTACTATTTCTCCATACCTAACAATCACATGAACTATTTAATACTTACTTGTTTATACTTCCTAAATATAATTTAAGCTAAACCAAGTCATGTTTTTTTTATCGTTTTGTTCATCAGCATTAAAAAGAATAACTGGAAATTGGTAGGCACTACAGTATTTGTAGGTATATTAGATATTGGAAAAGAGTCAATGTTTAATCTGGAAATCCAAGAACTGTCTGAGCCACTGGAAAAAGAAAGGATACAATTGCAACTCTACTTTATAATTAATATTTTCTAATTGTTGGGCCAGAATTTTATTTAGACATTCATTTTTCCTAGTTCAGGAGAGTTTAACAGTTTTACCTGAAACACATTTTCTATTTAACACATGAGTGTAAAAGAGTTTAATGTGATAGAATTACCGTTAATCGGACTGTCAATATGTGAAGCCTTTGTTTATTTCTGCCCATACTTCAGATGTAGATATTGGCAATATGCACACTGGCAACAGAAATTCTTGTAAAGAAGCTACTTAAAAGAAAATTGCAAATGTGTGCAACGAAAATAGCTCAAACTAAAACATTATAGTACTGACAAACTAATACTAAAAATAATACATTTGCAAATATTTTATTTGTATAATTTCTATAAAATATACTTAGTTCAATTACTTTTATGCTAAAAGGAGTAGCTGTTCTACAATTTTCTGATAAAACTGATGATACTCGTTGAAGTTTTAACACATAAAATTTATAATGCAATAAGTAATAAAGACAAATGATTTAAAAATTTGTGAAAATTGTTGTGCAAAAGTGTAACTTCATACTTTCATAACTGAACTTATCCTATTCATAAATTTCTGTTCAAAAGGGACTTTGTTACTACTGAGATTTTACTTCTTAGATGGTTTTGTTCTATGAAACAATGGAAACTTCATTTCTAAGGAATGAATGAGGTAGGTATGAGCAAAATTCACCAGTGATGAATACATATCATAATATTTCAAAATATGACTTTGACAATGTCACTAAAGCAGCAATCTTTCTTTTTTATTTTTACAGACTGCATTTTGATTCATTGTTCACAAACGGGATACATCTTTTCGTTTCTATGGTTATGCACAATGTAGATTCATACCAGTCATGTAATCATACATGCACACAGGGCAATGATGTCATGTGCCATTGTGTTGATTCCTCCTCCTCCCCCTCCCCCTCTTCCTTCTCCTCCTCCTCCTCCAGGAACCGGGAATTGAACCTTGAACCCAGGGGCGCTTAACACTGAGCCACATCTCCAGCATCCCCAGCACTTTTTGTGTTTTATTAAAAGACAGGGTCTCATTGAGTTGCTCAGGGCCTCGCTAAATCACTGAGGCTGGCTTTGAACAATCCTCCTGCCTCAGCTTCCCTGGCCACTGTGATTATAGGCATGAGCTACTGCACTCAGCCTTGTGTTGACATTTATTAAACTGTCTCAGAGAGATAACTCTATTATTACCATCTTGTATATGAGAAGCACCAAGATTTGGAATACTTAATTATCTGCTAAAGCTAACAAAGCTCACACAAGTCTTTAAATTTTACTAAATAAAAATTTACTAAAATGAGTAAATAATCATGCACCCAAAGGTATGTGAGGTTGTTGGTACAGAATTAGACCTAAAAGTCAGTGTAAAGCCAAAAGTCATGAAATATTTAAATTGTTTCTTAAATCTCATACATTTCTTATGTATGCATATTTATATGGACTTAGGTAAATATAATTTTAAAAGTTTGAATCTAGCATGAAAAGGTATTTTTGGTTTAGTATCTTGTTGATATCATGAAATGAAATATTTAGTTTTCCTTTGAATTACCTGTATTTATACGGAATTTAAAAATTATTAATAAATATATGACTATATTCTTCATATCACATAGACACACTGGGCCTTTCTAAGGCATCAGCATTTTCACTTCTTCCACCATGGCTTACTCTACAGAAATTGAGCTTGGCATCATTCTCATCATTGAAATTATTTCCCTCTCTCCCTCTCAGCAGGTGTGGTTGGATTTCATGACTAATATGACTCCAGTGTAATAGAATAAATTAAATGTTCTTATTCACTTGATAATTTATTCATGAATTTGGCTCTTACTATTAAATCATCTCTTGTTGGGTATATTATTATGTGTAGACATCATTTTATAGAAATGTTTGTTTATACTTCTGAACCACATTAAGTGGTATGTGTTCTTAAACACATTCTTTATAAGTCAGGAATCAAAACTACTTGAGTGTGAAACACAGATCACATGAAATTTTTCAAAAGCTTTAACATAAAAACAAAAATATAGCTTATCATTCTGGTATAACAAGGAATATTTTATATGTTTAAAAATGCCAAAAATGTCCATGTTGTTATGAAGTTTGAAATATCGTTAATAGAAAAGAGTCATGAAAAAGCAAACCAGGTATACGAGGCATAATGAAAATACAGCTTTTGTAAATTTAGTGATATACTAGTATTGTTTCAAAGAAGAAAGAAAATATTTTCTGTGATGTTTTTTATATATGCTCTTCAAGGCATATGTCTTATAATATCAGCATATGTGTCTTTTCAATGTAAATATGCATTGGTTACAAAAATACTTGTACATTACTGATCATAGCAGCTTTATTTATTTATGATAACTAAAACTGGAAGCATCCCAGGACTCTGTAGTAGATAAACAGATTGATGTTAAGCAATTAAAAGGAATGAAGTGGTGATATACACAACACAGATGAATCCCAAGGAATATTATGCTGATTGAAAGGAATCTTAGAAAAGAGTTCAAAATATGTGATTTCATTAATAATGGAGATCACTAATATACAATTTAAATTACAAAATAGTCTAGGGTGGTCTTTGGAGGTACAGAAGGGAAGATCTACTAGGGAAGGATATAAGGAAATTTCCTGAGATAATGGTAATGCTCTCAGGGATGATGACAATGGTTTAGTATGCATGTGTCAAAACTCCCTTAAAGGAACACCTATGATTTGTGTGTATCATTGAATATAAATTTTGTTAAAATATCTAAGCAAGTCTTTAAATTTAGTTAATAATATGCATGCTGGTATGGTTTAGATGAAGTGTATTCTTTTCTATAAATTTTAAATGTATTTAAAACTGTTGGATGAACACAGAGGTGATGGGTAAATATGTGATGAAATTATGAAACACAAACGCTGTATAAGCTTGGTTAGTATATGGATGCTTAGTTTACGACTCTGGATTTTATGTATTAAAATTTTATAATAATATTTTGAGCAAAAAGTGATTAAAAACAGCTGTTTTTAATATAACTAGTAAGGCTACTGAATAGCCAAAGATTAGAAGGTTTTAATTTTGAATTAGACAAGGTAAGAAAGGGAGTAGAATTAGATAGGGTGTGGGTATAGATATTATTATGGTTATTGTGGAGCATCAAATCTGAGGACGTGAGTGGTGAAATGTGATAGAGTATCAATACTATATCAAGACAGTTTTGATGGAATAATAGGAAAACGTGCTAGTTAAATTTTGAACAGTAGATGAGGAAAGAAAGTTATTGCCTGCACAAAGAATATTAGGTTAAACTGGGGGGACATTGTGGTCTTATGAAGATTCTTATAATTTTGAATTTATTATTTGATTATTAATCAGAATGAAAGCCTTGATACATTTATTTGACAGCAATAAGCTGGGTGGGTAGGACTGAAGAGATCTTGGAGTTAGGGAGATCATTCTCTAGCATTTCTCTGTGTCATAAGAACAATAAATCCTTTGGAGAAGTACATACATTATCTGTGTCCAGCAGCTATGAAGTGATAAAGCTTCAACCAAGAAGCTAGAAATGCTGGTGTAAATCAGATAGCCCTTGATAACTGATTAGTTATGGAGGGAAAGGAAAATCTGATAACTGCAGTCTGAAGCTGATAGGGTATATTTTATCGAGAATATTAATACTTTCCTTATAGGAGGCAACACAGTGACCTTATATAGAATCATAGAATTGCTGTTTAGCAATTGTATTATATATTATGGCCTAATCATACTTGGTTACAGAAAAAATTGATTTTTATATTTCATATCTAAAATTTCTTTCCTTCAGTGAACACTGTGTTAAATGAAGAGAGACAAGCAAAGAAATATAAATATTATATGATCTCACTTATTTTTGAGATCTAAAAATGTTAAACTCAGAAGCAGAGAGCAGGATGATAGTTACTCAAGGTGCAGGTAGATGGTGTTGTTTGGGGAGATGTTAGTCAAGGAAACAAATTTTTTTTAGAAAAGAGATAGAAAAGAGATATACTGTATAACATCATGAGTAAGTAATAATTTATAATAACTTTCAAGTAGAAAATTGCCAGGACAGAGATTTTAACCGTTCTCAATAAAAAAATAAGTATACCAGGTAATGCACATGTTAGATGGTTCAGTTTCGCCATTATACAATATATAAAGCATCCTGCTATACAAAATAGATACATGCAATTTTTATTTGTCAATTTAAAATATAAAAGTTGCCTTTTCACATAAATTATTCTTTGAAGATAAAAACATGAACATTAAAATCACATTTAAAAATTTTATTATAGCAAAACTTTTTATTTTATATAAATAAAAATATATCAAAATATGCTAGGTATAGCTTTGCAAATTTGTGATGTTACTATATAGCTTTTGTCATTTAAAAATATTAATTTCATGATTTTCATACCTGTTTTTGAATAATTATGTGTGTGTTAAATTAATTTGTGAAACAGGAAAGGGAACAAATATCACAGAGTGTATTCAATTGTTTCATTCTTATATTCTTTTTTCTCTCAAATCATAAAATAAAATTTATTCAACTGGCCTGGGATTTTTTGTTTACTTAATGCATTAGAGAACTAGGTGTGATCTTCAGTAAAAACTTAAAGAAAAAATAATAGTGTGAGATTTATACTATGTCAGGACTTTCTTGGTATTTAAAAAGAAGTTATTTTATTGGGGGTTGGGTTGTGGCTCAGTGGTAGAGCACTTGCCTGGCATGTTAGGCATTGGGTTCGATTCTTAGCACCACATATAAATAAATTAAGTAAATAAAGATTCATTGAAAACTAAAAAATTTAAAAAAGAAGTTATTTTATCATATTTCAGGTAAAATGTGTAAACAAGGGTAAAAAGAATTCAAATTTTTGAATTATAGAGGCCCCTGGATTTGCTTTTCTTCTTAACTATGGTAGAAATTAAGAAAGCTTCTTAACTTCCAACACAATGAAAATAATCTAGAAAAATACTCTCAACAAAAGTTTGTTATAGGAAATAAATGATACTTTGTATACAGAGGTGTATGGCAGTAGGTGTTTAAAATACATTTCATTGTTGAAATCATTTTATTATTTCCAAATTATCAATTACTGAGGACAAATATTCTTGATCCATAATGTTGTTTTCTGTGTGAAGGACAGAAACGGGAAAATTATTTAGGTAACAATAATTTTCTACTTGATTTTGTCTTTTACATCTTTAAAATATCATAAATATGGGGGAATTTCATATTAACATTTAATATTAACTTTGTACTGATAAATAGTGTATTATACTTCAAACCCAATGCTTCCTGTATTTATGCGAGAATTAATGGAGAACAAATGGGTAAACATGAATGGTGCTTCTAGGTCTGAATGGTAACTAATGATTCCTCAGGTCCAAGACTTTTATTGATTTCTATTTATACTCTGCATTTTGAATTACAATCATTACTAGAAGATGTGTGGGACTGGATCAAATAGTTAACGAATGATAATTTGTATTATAATCAGAGCTAATCTAATTTAATTCATAATATAATTTAATACTTTCAGACAGGATTATTTCTAATTTGAGATATAAAATATAGAACTATGAATATAATAACTTTCAAATTTGTCAATACTCCAAATTTAATTAAGCTTATAAATATCAACAGTCTAGTTTACAAATATGGAAAAAGTCTGAAAAAGCATAGGTTGTTAATAGTTTAACTGTGAACATGACATTAAATTTCCAAAAGTTATAAGACATAAAACAAGTAATCTAAAATGAAAACCTCAAAAATGTATGAAATGAAACAAAACAAATAATAAACCCAACAAACAGGAGACTTTTGTCCATTGGAAAATAGAAGACCAATGCTGAAATGTCCTAAAATTATAACTCCAGTACACCTAGGAGAATTGCAACAATAGATTTTTTTAACTAAATAAATATTCAACTGATATACAAAACATAAAAATTGCATATTTATTAATGAGGTATTGCTATAGTTTGGATCTGGAGGGTTCCCTAAAGGCCATATGTTAAGCTGGTTATCAATCTACACTATTGGGAGGTGATGAAAGGTTTGGTAGGTGGGGCCTAATGGAAGAAAGTGAGGTTATTGGCTGTGTGCTCTTGAAGAGGATATTTGGACCCCAGCCCTTTCCTGTCTTTCTATCTTTGCTATTGATCTCCTTCTCCAAGGTGCACTCCAACCATGATATACTTTGCTACCATAGACTTAAAGCCACAGGGCCAATCAATCACGGCCTAAAAACTCTGAAGGCATTAACCAAAATAAACCTTTCCTCCTTTAGTTTCTCAGGTATTTTGTTAAAGTGACAGAAAACTGACTTACTGTACGTACCATGTGATGTTTTGTACATGTAAACTTTGTGTAGTCAGGTTAAACACACTTATTGTTTCAAACATTTACCACAAAAAGATTGGAGTGAAAACATTTGAAGTCCATTCTAGCTTTTAGACATATGCAAAACAAAATCACTATTTATATTCACCTTGCATAATTTTTTGCATTGTTAGACTTAAATGAAAATAAGAGAAACCTTCAAGGGCACAGCCAAGTTGATAAAAAAAACAGTGATGGAAGATCTGGGAATTAAATTAATATGGAAGTTAGCACTTTCAGAGAGCAGATGGGTATACATGTATACCCTTGATGAGATCTGGAGCATCTGCCTTTGGCCTGACAGAAGGTGGGAGAACAGGGAACCAAAGACACTACATTAAACCTGATTCATTGAGGAAGGTTGACACAACTCTAAGGGTACCCTTGGCTCAGAGTTAAAGCAGACTCATTCATATTGAAGGAAAACATCTGTAGCTTAGGCCTGCAAAAGTTCACAAAGGAAAGAAAATTAACTTTGATTTCAGAATATTATTGATTGCTCAAAGAATAAAACTAACATGAATGAGAATATTAGAAACAATGAATAGTAGATTTACTCCCCCAAAGCTTTTAGGTGTTGGCAATATTGGTCGCAGGATATGAAATAAACCTGAAATGTAGTCAGCATTCCATATTTGGGGATTCTATATCCATTGGTTCAAACAACCATGGATAGAAAATGTTAGGGGAAAATCTGCATGTTTATTGAATATGTACAGACTTTTTTCTTATTATTATTCCCTAAACAATACATTGTAATCATTATTTACACAGCACTTATGTTATATTAGTTACTAGATATAACTAGTACTAGGTTACTAAATAACCTAGTACTAGTAACCTAGTACTAGTAACCTAGAGATGATTTAATGTATGCAGAAGGATGTGTATTGGTTATAGACAAACAGTGTGCCATTTTATATAAGAGACTTGAATATCTCTGAATTTTTGTATCTGAGTGGTTCCTGGAACAAACCACCTATGGACAGCGAGGCAGATGGATGTCTATAGGTAAGAAGTAATACATGAAGCAAAATACATAAATAACAAATAAATAAAGCAAGATGAAAACTACATAAAATTTAGTATAAAAATCTGAAAAAAATTGAGATTCAGATAGGAAATATTCAGATAAAGCAAGATGAAAACTACATAAAATTCAGTATAAAATCTGAAAAAAAAGAATTTGAGATTCACATAGGTGCCTCTGCTTTTAACCATGATGGATTATCATGTATCAGACAAACTATCCCCCAAAGAATAACTATAAAGCTTCAGTTTTCAATTAAGCTTCAGTTTTTAATACAAAAAAATGAGCTCTTCTAAGACATTGAAGATTAAAAAAATGATGGCTAACATTTAAAAGGCCAAGTCTCCGTATAAAAGGATTATGAATGGGAATGAGCCTAATCCTGTTTGCCATTTTCCCCTTGAGAAATGGCTGATTCACAAACAGTGCTAGATGGAGAGTTCTTTGCAATATGTGCTGGCTGAGGCCTCTGGCCAGTGTAGTGGGACTTGGGGTAAAAACTGCTATTCGGGGCAGTCAGGTAGTCAGAACTTTAGACTTGAATACCTCAGAAGAGAGTCCGGCTGTTTATCTTTTCTGACATTTTCTGATTTCTAAGATATACCATAAGACATACATCCTCAATTAATTTTCCCATGTTTTATGCTGAATTAATCAGGAATATCTTTTTAAATATCCCTATATTCTCATAAGCTTCTATCTTACTCAATAACTACAGCAATAACTAAATTGGTATTATCCATTCCAAAATCAGAGATTTAAGAATTTCAAAGGAAATTTAATTTTCAAATAATTTCTTCAATTTTAAAAGACTATAATATAAGATTAGAGATATTCAAATTCTGGCAAACATTTTAATAGACTGGGTACTTTCATATTATTTTATGCTGTAGCAACTGTATTACAGTCACAGGATTTATCTACCTAATATGCCAATCATATTACTGAAAAAATTAATGTTAAATAGAATTAGATAAATGTAACTGTTTAAAAAATATATTCCTGCTGAAATACTTTTGCAATTAAGCAAGTTTTTGAATCACATAAAAATTTTAGAGAGAACTCTTTCATAGTGTTTAGTAATCTTGGGAAATCAGTTAAAAAAAGATGTAGTATGAAACAGGCAAGAGGATCACAAGTTCAAAGCCAGCCTCAGAAAAAGCAAGGCACTATGCAACTGAATGAGACCCTTTTTCTAAATAAAATACAAAATAGGGCTGGGTTGTGGTTCAGTGGTCAAGTGTCCCTGGGGTTCAATCCCCTGTACTAAAAAACAAAACAAAAAACAAACAAACAAACAAACAAAAAAACTCCCCAATATATTCTGTCTTCTTCAAGCTGCAGAATCAGGGAAGCCAGTCATTTAATTTACTCTGAGTTACTCTGAGTCCAAAGCTAGAGAACCAGGAGGCAGTGGGTCATGGGGGAAGTTGGTAAAGTTCACTGCTGGTATAATTACGGGAGTTTGAAGTTTGAGAACCTGTTACCATGAGGATTGAGGACAGAGGATGTATACCCACCTCCAGGAGAGAAAATAATTCTTTTCTCTGCCTTTTTGCTCTATCCAGGACCTCAAGGGATTAAAAAATGTTCATTCCATCACTGACTGCAATATGATATTCAATCTTCTTTGCTCAGTCTGTTGAATCAAATGCTAATCTCTTCTAGAAACACCATCAGAAATAATTACTTTGCAACAACCTGAGTATCCCTAACTCAGTCACAATGAAACATACAAGTAACCATCAAAATATTTATCTAGATTCTTTCCTTTTGGAAAGAGACTGTTATGGTTTAAGATATGATGTGTCCTCCAAAAACTCATGTGTAAGACAATACAGAAATGTGTAGAGATGAAATGATTGTATTATGAGAGCTTTAACCTAATCAGTGCATTAATCCATTGATATAAATTAACTGGAAAGTAACTGTAGACAGGTAGGATTTGACTCGAAGAAGTGGATAACTATGGCCATGCCTTTGAGGTTTGTATATTGTCCCTGATATGTGGAGCTCAATCTGCTTCCTGATTGCCAGGTCCTGAGCTGCTTTCTTCCACACCCTTCTGTCATAATGTTCTGTCCTACCTCAGGTCCAGAGCAATGGAGTTAACCATGTATAGGAACCAAGACCTCAGAAACCATGAGCAGCAAACAAACTTGTTCTCCTCTTAAATTTTTCTGGTCAGGTCTCGGCAGTGAAAAAGGTGACTGAAACAAAAACTAACCCAAAAGAATGACATTCCATTTTGCTTCAATGAAGTTTAGAGGCATTTCATAATTTTCTTAACATGTATTCTACAGTTTAGCACCTTCCCCCAGTACCTTATTGTATTTTATTAAAGAATTATATTCATCTCCTGCAGTGTGAAACATTTGGCTCCTTTATTCTCTTGATTTACTACACAAACTACAAAGGAATTCTAGTTTCTTTACTTTTTATAACTTACATATGTTAATACTTTAGTGCTCATTTTAATGTTTTAATTACTAGAAATTAATTTTCTAGAACATAGGAGTTAAACTTTTCAAAGCAAAAACCGTGGAAACCATCTAACAGCCATAGGGCATCTTTTTGACAGATAAAATATAGAAATATGTGTCCTGTATTATAGAATTTATTTTACTTTATATGCTATTTTGGTATCTCCTGTCACACTAAGTTTAGTTGCTTCATTTTGTTTCTTTAACAGCAAAGTTCTTTTAAAAGAGGTCAAATACATACTTACATTGTTGTCACCAATTGCATTTTTCTATGTACTTGAAATATATTTTAGTTTATTATATCACTTATTACATACAAATATATGAAAATTGTACTTTTTGCATATTGTATATTTGTTCAACAAAAGGCAGACACACATAAGAAAGCTAAAGAGGACAACTATTCATGAGATTAATTTCTAAAAACTATAGAAAAGTAAGGACAAAATATTTAAATGAGCGAGTTCAACTTTGAAACACTTCTTTTTGAAGGATTACATAGGTACACATATTAAATTCATGAATTAAAACTACCACTGTTATTATACCAATTTATAATTGCTTATTTGTCTGAATTCTATCTGAAAGTCTCAGCTTCTCAAATGTGGAATCTTATCATAATTGTACTGCAGGAAGCTTGTCCCTAACATATTGTGTTTCCTTTACTTAGATCTAAAATGCAGTTTTTTCAATATATGCAACAAATAGGCCTGTGTTTCAAAGTTTTGATTCTTTTCTCATTTCATTTGAAACATTGTATGTAATGCACAATAAATGAATGAAGAATTTAAAGATGAATAAACAGAAATGCAAAATACAAACCAGAAATACAAATGATCTTTAATTTTCCCTTAATCTTAAATCATAATTGTTAAAGCTAAGTTTATGCAAGCATTATTGATTTATCCAGATTATAATAATAAAATTGAGCCATGGTGTAGCACAGGGTTTGTTTTAATAAAGATCTAAAATTATATACCTTTGTTGTTATCCATTCCTCCTACTGCATACAGAGTTCCAACTGTAGATTTTCTGGGTTTAGTTCTTGGACTTTGCATTAAAGTTCTTCTTTCTGGCAGTAGATGATATTTCATTGCTTCCAGAATCAGCTTTTGACATTCCAAATCATTCTTAAATAATGCATGGTTTTCTAGGTCAGCCAAGATCTGTGAATAATATGCAACCACTATTAGTAACGATTTTAAAAAATAAGAATGTGGCATCAGTAATTAAAAATCTTAAATTCTATGATATTATTCCTTTGAATAATATTGAGAGAAATAAGGAGTGTCTCTCAATAATAATATTGAGAGAAATAAGAAATTCATTATATTGACAAATAAATACAAATAAAATACACATTTCCAAGAGGAATGCAGTACATATTTTAATTCAATATTGTTATGATCTTACTACTCATTGCAGAAAGTTAAGTTCTAGAGATCAATTTTTCCATTTCCTTTCTTGTTAGAGAGTTGTTTATAAATCAAGTGCAACTGATTATGTTATTCATGAACACATGTGGTTAAGGAAATTAAAAAATAACCTTCAATGAACTTATCATAAGTATTCATATAATTAAGATCTTTCAAAAACAGCTGAATTCTGTTCTAAATCCAAAGTAACTCCATGAAAATGTAAACAGTTACCCTCATAATAGCTTTTTAAGTATGGAAGGAATTTAAAAGTTGTTTATTAGGCAAAGTAATAGTTTCCAAAAGTGAAAAATAAGAAATTTTAATACCAAAAATTCAACACCAAAGGGAACAATAGAGACCAGAAGTTTTAAACTGTATTATCTCTCTTTTGCTACTTCAGGTTTTAGTGTCTATGAATCTTTTGTGTACAAGTTTTTAGCACTATCAAATCTTTAATTTCCCTCTTCTTCTGTACTTGTTTAGATTCCTTTTTTCCTTGATTTTTTCAATCTTACTTGTTCTTTTTTCATGAATTGTGTTTCATTTTTAGTGATACTGACGTTTGTTATATATAGTTTTTTAAATTAATGAGTTGAAGATTTAACAAAGACTCACTGGCCTTTTCTTGTACATTGATAAGTACTCATACTATATCCATACACAAATATTTATTAAGTGAATACATTAATATATGATGGCAACATGTAATTAGATAAGTAATGTAACACTATAATTTTAACTTAAAATGAATTTATTTAACCTATTTATTTTATCATTAGAGGAACTAGGAAGAATGTAAAAACACGTAAACACTCATATATAAAAGGTATAAAAGGTAAGAGAGTAGGTCTAAGTCTGAATAAGAAATACAATGTATTAGTTACTAGATTCTTTGGAAATATGTAAGTGAAAATGTTTACATTCTTGGCTCTACTTCTTTTCTTATATATTAAAACACCAGCTGCCTTCTTATCTTCTTTTATTCTGAACATTAAATTTTAAAAAATGGTATGGAATGAAATAGGTAATTGTTAATGAATTTTTAAAAGAACTACTATTTGAACATTTAGTAACAGTTTTTGCTCTTTATTATCAAAAAGAATATTTATTTCTAAAACATGTATCAAAATGTTTCTCTTGAATCTAAGCCTTCTCTTTCTATTAGAAAGAAAAATAATTGGGCTTTACAGTGACTAATTCATATAGATATACATGTATATATCATTTCATTATTAATTTATAAGTGAGTTTATGATTGATTTATGTACTTACAAATTTATATATATGATGTTAGCTCTCATAAATTCCTTTTTCTTTCCTCTTTTCATCTCTTTGGGAAAATTTGGGATTACTGATCATTAAAATTATTGCTGTATTTGGTGTTATTTATAGGAATACCTTCTGTAGATGGATAAAAAATTACAAGTAAAAGAGACAATTTTTAAAAAATTATGTGCCCTTGTCCATGTTATTTTTCCCTGGAACTATATCCTAAAATCAAAAAAGTTTAACCGAAAACCTGAGTGATGGCTTTAGTTTTAGATAATTGATTTAAATATGTTAAAGTTTTGATATATGAATGCAAAGCATAATTTATATTAAAACGAGTTCATATACTATTCCTGATATTTAGATAACTCTTTTAACTCAGGGTGGATTAATTTTAGCTTATAATTAACTTGATGACTTCTTTTTAGCTTTATCAGTATGTAAACATAATATCAACACAAAATTTTAGTAAATTGAAACAGGTTTAATATCTGATATTTTAAAATTCAAAATTTGCATAGTAGTAATATGGAACCAGTAAGTTATAATTTAATAGTTTATCATTATCAACTTACAAAATTATTTATATTAAATTCCAATAAATGATCTCTTGTGAGGCTAAGTATCTTGAATTACTCCAGTGCTGCAAGTCAAAAAGGTCAGAAAATATTGGCTCACATTATAATTTTTATTTCCTTGGACAACTTTAAAACAGTAGAGTATTAGAAATTAATGAAGTTCTTGAATAACTTTTTATTTTCAAAATTAAGAAAAATGTTACAAATATTGGTCATTGAAATGTTTCCAAATTTTCTTAGTTTTTTAAGTATTTTATAAAAAATACACATGAGGAAATAGAATATACTACATGTTACATGTTTTAAATGTTATCTAAATGATAACATTTGCTAAAATAAAATAAAATACATATTTAAAAAATTAACCATCTGGTTCATGTTCTCCTGTTCTAATTTTTGTTGAGGCTGAAAAACAAAAGTCCTGTTTTCATTAAATGATATATGTAATACAAAAGATTACAGAGAAATAAGAATGTGCATAAAATAGATATCACTTCTTTCTTAAGAAATATATTTTGTTAAAATTCAGTATATATTCAGTATATATTCACAATATTCACATTGATATTAAAGTTTTAGAAAACTGGCTTGAATATCTATGGGAATACTACATAGTTACATAGATCTAAACAAAAGCAAAGACATATCTGACATTTCAAATTATTTATAAATAACAGTTGATTGTAAAGTAAGCTTAGGGAATTATGTGGAAATAAAGAATCAGAAGAGAGTCAACTCTAAGAACCTAGTTTTATAATTTGCTTAAGTAATAAATTTTAAATGGAAATGAATGAGTCAAAATTTGCAGATATATGCACAAGGAAATTATAATAATATGAATCATTAATTTCAAAATATAACAAAGAATATATGTTAAAGAAAATTAAAATATGTATTATGCTTCTATAAAATGGAAATAGTGTTTTGTACTTAAATAATATTTTCCTTTTATGCACAAAATATTTGTAAAATACCTTAATTTTGGCATACTTCTAACCATTTTCTTAAAGTCAGATATTTTGAAATGAATTCAATTATTCATAGTCCTTGCTATATATTATTCTGTATTTTAAAATTATTACTTGTAACTATGTCTTTCTTATGGATACCATGAACCCTATTTGTATTTCATTTCCTCTAACAAAATGTTTTAGTATTGTTATTTTATCCTAAGTTCAAGTGTAAATGCAGAGTGTTTTTAAACTTCAGCTAGTTTTAGATTTTCTTGTAATGGTCCAATAATAACTCAAATATTTGCTTATTTTACCCATTTAAAAGAAGATAGTAAAAGCAATGTAGTTTTAACATTCTTAAATTCTAATGAATCTTAAGCTAATGTGATTGCTTCTTTGCTTCTCAAATTTAGAAAAAAAAATTGGTATTAGTTTATAAATAATAAAATATTTAGAAACCTGCTCTGTTAGTCAGGTTTTCATTGCTGTGACCACAATACCTAAAATGAACAAGTTAGAGGAGAAAGAGTTTATTTTGTCTCACAGTATTAGATTTCAGTCCATGGTCTTCACTGCTCTGGATCTGAGGTTAGGGAGAATATCATGACAGAAGGCCATGGTGTAGGAAAGATGTTCAGGTCATGGAAGCCAGGAGGTAGAGAAAGCAAGAGAGTGGAGCCAGGGACAAGATATTGTCTGAGGCCACCCACCAGTGACCTACTTCCTCCAGTCATGCCCCACCTGCCTATAGTTACCATCTAGTATTCCATTCAAATAATTATCTACCAAATGGGTTAATCAATTCATGAGATTATAGCTCTAATTATCTAATCATTTAATGTCTGAACATTCCTGCATTGCCTAATACATGAGTTTTTAGAGGAACATTAAAGATCCAAACCAGAAAAGTTGTTTGTTTTCAAATATTTATATAATAATTGCAAAATAGATTTTTTCGTTAGGATAATAAATACAATTACTATTTTGATAATTTTTTTTTTTTTTTTTTTTTTTGCAGTGCTAGGGAATGAACCTAGGGGGAGCCTTGTACTTGACAGGCAAGCACTCTATGAACTGAGCTGTATCCCAGCCTCCCATGTTGATAATCTTAACATAATATATTTTACAAATGAAAAGCCCTTGGAACTTTGTCAATATCACTAATCTGTATGTTTTCACACACAGAATAATTATCAACTGCATTCTTAAGTATTAATTTGGTCCTAAGCCTCAAAAGAGTATTTCATTATTTACAAATCAATAATATGTCAGAATGCTCATTTTCTAAAAGAAAGCCTAAGATAAAATTCCTATGACTCAATGTGAAGGACATTAGGGGGAACTATTAGCATTACATGAATTTCTAAGGGGAGAATCTCTGGATCCATGCCTTTCAACTAAAGAGAAATAAGACATCCTTTAGTTTTAGAAATTTGTTCCCTGTAGAAATATGAAATGAAAATTTCCAGAAATTCTCCACAGTCAAATGGTATTCTGGGACAGATAGTATGCACCCAAGACCTACAGATCAGCTGGAGAAATATAACATGGGCAGTGTCCACCAAGTACCTTAAAACAAGATCCATATGTGCAAAGTCATTCTGTGATACTTCAGTGTTCATGGTTCTGCTATGTTTTAAAACGATAGCTTCTTTCTTTCTGTTATTATTAAAAATATTTATCTTTACAATTACTTTTTTAGTTCTGATGAGGGATCCCTCCATAGCCTGTAGACAGCCACTTTGCTATGTATTCACATGAATTTCCCTCAGTGCATGGATGTGGAGAGAAAGAGAAATTTCTTTCCTCTTCTAAGAGCAATAATTCCACCATTAGTGCTTTATCCTTGTGACCTCATCTAAACTTAATTACTTTCCAAATAGCATCACACTGGGAGTCAGGATTGTACCATGTTGACTACTAGTGGGACACAGGAATTCAGTCCTTAACAGCTCCTTAGTAATTCTCAGTAAGAATTCAATACCTGAGTACCATTTGATCAGAAATTCATTAATCATCCTTGAGTGTTAGGTTCCTTTTTTAATTCCTCATAAAAAGTTGTTGGTTTTCTGGGGAATTGGATCCCCCCAAATTAATTGCAAGTTGTTTTGTTTTGTTCTGTTTTGTGATAACCAATATAACAGTAGACAAGAACTGGAAATCAAAAGATCCCTCACTTTATGGGTAGAAAGGAGATTTTTATATGCTCAGGTCATGTGGGACAGTGAATGCATGCTTCTCTGTCCCTATGCTAAACAATAGTGAATACAAAGAAATATTTGATCCAGGAAATATTTGCTCCTGGAAAATGAGACTGGGAACCTCAAAAATAGCATGACTACAGCTTGTCCTTTTATACTACTTCAAGAGGTTCACCGTACTGTGCATGCTGACCCAAAGTTATTATGATATAAGCTCCACATAAGCCCAACCCTGAAAGGCTGCTTTAAAATAACTGTGCCAAGAACTAGAATCATGTAGCTATCTTGTGGCTTCTCTACAGAGGAAACACTTAGGGTATATGTTCTTTCATACTGAAAAAGGTATAATAAAGTCAATATGTTTATAAAAACTTGTGTTATTATAGGAAGTCAACAATAAATGCATTTCACTAAATATAGCTACAAATAAATTGTAAATTCAATGACTATACTACTCAGAGAATAAAATCAAGCAGACTAAAAACATACTTTTTGCCATTTTACTATACAATTTAATTTCCAAAAGGTCTTCAACTATTTATATTCTGCAAAAATTTTAAGAAACAAAAGTGATTTGGTGTTTGGTATGGTTTACTCTGTGAGTGATTTAACTCTAAATTGAATTATATAATTGAAATTGCAAGCAAGTCTCATTTCATTTTAGTTAGATTTTATTTCAAACAAAATTTCAAGTATATTTAATAAACAAAACTATTGTGATATTGTCTTGTAGAACTTATAATAAGGCTTGCCCTTTGGAATATTATGTTAAAATTTGACAGGAACATAAACATATAGAGTTTAAAGTGGAAACACGATTAAGTAGAGTTTGCAATGGAATGTTATATTGTTCCAATTCACATTTCAAGTATTACTGCTTTCAGATTCTGTGGGCTGAAAGGTAGATTTTGTAGAGAAATTCAAAATCACAAATTATCAAAATTTGAGGTTGGCCTTGAAACTGCAATGAAATATAATAGTTATAGAAAAATGTCTGTTAGATAAGTAAAATTTTTGATGTTTTATGACTTATTTAGGTAAACTGAATGGGAAAAAAAACCTCTATCATACATGGCAACAAAATATAAACAAACTTTAAAAAATCTTGCCTCATATATTTGAATTAAAATTTTCAGTGCTCTTATTTAATTATGTGCAAATGTTAGGAAAATAATGTTATTTGGCAGATGCCACTTCTCTGTAGGCAATGTGTTCCTCTGTTAATTTTTTTTCAGTTAGGCAGTCACTTTGTAAATATGGTTTATTTCTATAATCTTGTTAGGTTTCCTTCGTGACTCAATAATGACTACTGAATTATAGGATAACCCTGTAGTAACTGAGTAGAACATGACCAAGAAACATGAGAAAAAGCTTTTTAGTTTGAATCTATTCCATTTCTTGATTCCTGCTTTTATTTTTTGTGCTTTGGGAGTCTTCTTAAGGAAGTCTGGTCATAAGCCCAAATGGTGAAGATTTTGGCCTACATTTTCTTCTATTTGGTGCAGGGTCTCTGGTCTAATTCCTAGGTTCTTGATTCATTTTGATTTGAGTTTTTGTGCAGAGTGAGAGATAGGGGTTTAATTTCATTTTGCTGCATATGGATTTCCAGTTTTGTCAGCACCATTTGTTGAAGAGGCTATCTTTTCTCCATTGTATGTTTTTGACACCTTTGTCTAGTATGAGATAACTGTACTTATGTGGGTTTGTCTCTGTGTCCTTTAGTCTGTACCATTGGTCTACCTGCCTATTTTGGTGCCAATATCATGCCATTTTTGTTACTATTGCTCTGTAGTATAGTTGAAATTCTGGTATTGAGACACCTCCTGCTTTGCTTTCCTGCTAAGGATTGATACATTATGGGGACAGGGGTAAGGGAAGAATGGAGGAAGGATGGATTGTGTAGAGGGAAATGAGAGCTGGGGAGGGGGCAGGGAGGAGGAAACGTAACAGAATGAGACAAACATCGTTAACTATGTACATGTACGTTTATACAAATAGTGTGACTTCGTGTATAATCAGAGAAATGAAAAGTTATACCCCATTTCTGTACAATGAACCAAAAAAGAAAAAAGAAAAAAGAAGAAACATGAGAATTGTATGTATTACCTTCAGAATTCACTAATGCAAAAATATTAAACCAGTGTAACCATCAGAGTTAGAACTTTTGGCATAGACTTTGTTGGACCATTCAAGCTACTAGAAAAGTCATGAACTTTCAATTAGAAATATTCTTTACAGCTATGCATTTGAAAGCATTTCTATTCTCTTAACCATTCTTTTTAAAGTTCCATTGGCTTTATGATTAACTACACGTTGATTAGAAAAAAGTGCATTCATTAAGGCAATATTAAATGCAATTTTTTATTATAATAAAATGACTTTGATTATTGATGGTTTGAGAATTTGAATCACATGCCCAAATTAGCTACATGTTTAGGAAAGTGAAAACCTGCTGAATGTTTTAATTGTGCACTGCCTAAAGACACTCTGCAAAGGGCAGTTTTCCAAAACTATGTGCCTGATTTTATTTCAAATGCTTACAGTAAATTAGAAAATATGACTCTGAAAGTACTCCAAATAGGAATACTTCATAAATCTATATTTTGAACTGCTTTTCCAAGTTCTGAAAAAGAAAGTAGAATAAATTTTCATGTCAATCAAGAAAAGGTGTCTTCATTTTGAAAAAATTATGTCAATAAAATGCTCTTTTTGTAGAACACATGTTATGATTTTTCTATCTCATCTGTATAGACCCTCTTTAACATTGTAAATAACTCATTATTTGTTGGCTTAAAAATAAAATGTATGAATTTATTTTTTTTGTATCACCTATTCTTATTTGTCAAAGGGTATACATTTTAAAGTAAATGTTAAAAGTATTTACATCACAAAAGTGTGAATTATAAACTTACCTAAAATATAAATTAACATCATTAAGCAAATATAAAATCATAACACACTTCTATATTGTTAATAGCCTGAAATATGAAAATATCTTTATATTAATCCACCTCTTGAAAACACTGCATTAATGAAAATATAATTTGAATGGGAAGGTAATTAACAGAAGCTGTACAAAGCATAGTATCTACACTTTTCATCTGGTCATGGGAATCTGTAGAAACATGGAATGTAATATTGGATAAAAACTGAAATAAAGATGTATATATATATGTGTATGTGTATATATATATATATATATATATATATGTAAACTTACTATAGAACAAAGAAAGTACTAAATTTTCCAACATTATATCCGTGGGCTAGCACAGTTATGACAACATTTTCATTTTTACAACAAAGTGACAAAACTTCATGTACATTATATTATTTCATAATTTTTCAAACTTTTATTTTGCTATTGATTCATATGCTAAAAAATAAACTCACAGAATTAGAATCTTCAAAATAAAATTGATTCATATTAGAAGTAACACTCCTTAGAGAAATGAGTTTCATACAGACTTTCAAGTTTTCTGCTTGAGAATAATAAATAAGGTAAAGATAAAATGCTATCTTATCCCATAAACTGTAAGAAAAATATTTTTACTTCAATGTCTTATGACTAGGAATCATACAAATAAAATATATTCAGGCATTTGAATTATGCAGTTTCTAAGACATTTCACAGGGAGACAATAATCCCATTCAGTGCTAAACAAACCCTGAGCCTATTTATTAGTTAGTATGGGGTGCTGATGAAAGAAGAGTTTGGTTTTCACAGAACTTTATAGCAACATGATGAATAGAGAGTTCATGGGTAGAAGAGTTTCACGAGGGAAAACAGCCAGTGCCTCATGCCTACAGAGGTTTTTTGTGTATTTTCTCTCTTTCATACTTTATGTTCAAAGGCATGAAGAGGGGAAAACGGATGATAATGTTGAAAGCTTGGCAATATTAGTTTGTTTACCAGTGCTCAGAGAACTTCATCATGACTAATCCAGTATCTGCTCTGATTGGAACAGTTGCTCTTCCACAAAAGGAACTAGCTCTATCAAAGCTAGATTGTCAGTCTGTAGCCTGCAAGGAATATACCACGCCAAGCAGACAGACTCTCTTATTACATTTGAAGTCCTATTAACCTCCCTTGAAAAGAATTTTGTCGAAGGCTAGAATCATGACATTTAAGGGGCCAAAATATCTCTTTGCCCATTTTATTAACATAATCACCCTTTCAGCTAAATGACTTGGGGAATCCTATTTATATTTTAATATAAATGAGAAAAGTAGATATAATAAAGATTTCTGGATTCTTTTCCTGGGTTTCTCATTTCAAAAGAAAAACACAAAGTGACTTATAAAACTTGTATCAGATACATTTGAATGATTATTCCTCAGGTATTTGTGGAAAAAAGAAGAAACTGCATAGGAAATAAGGATCAGGTTCATTAATTTAATTCTGAGTACAGAAATATTTGATTGCCTTTAGATGAAAAATAATCGGCTAAACTGACAGTACAAATACAGAAGAATAATGGCATAATCAAAACAAGTAGAGCTCATAAGATTAATCCAAATGATAGTTCTTATTAGTGACAAGTAAAATGGGTTTTGTGCTGCTATAATTTATGAGTAACTTTTATTTATTTAATGTGGGTTTACAGTGTCATAGTTTGAAAGCTCAGAATTTCTAAAACTGAAAGAAATGATTCTATACTCAGCACAAATATTATCTCCATTCTGAACAATTTTATTGTATTCTTAATTAATTGTTGGACCTTTCATTCATTCATTCAGAAAAATTTAATCAGCACTGATTTTGTTCAAGATACTATTAGGTCTTGGATACCAGTCTTGGTTGCCACCAATTCATTTAAGAAGATCCTAGAATATTTTCCTTAATCTATTCAAGCTTACACTATATTTGAAATTGTGCATTATTTTTTTGTTTATAAGAGATTATTCAACATCCTTTGACTATATAATAAAAATTCTACTTTACAACTTCATTTTATCTATTCATTCATTTTCCCCAAAACCCTAAGGCACATTATATTGTAATTGATATTTTAGCTATTGATTTCTTCTCTCTCATCAGAATACATTATGCAACTTTCTTAATCCAAACCCTTTTCCTCACTGTCTCTGTCTCTCACTCTGTCTCAAATGTAATTATTGCCTTTTCTCTCTGGAGTCTCTATTAAGATCTGATCCAATCTTCAGAGTCCAGTTTAAGGTTCTGTTACTTCAACAAGGACTGACTGAATTGCACAGGCCTCTGTCAATAAAATTTGTTTTTAAAGATAATTTTAGACTTTAGTCAGTTATCATGTATATAATCACTTAAGGGCTTGCTATACATGTTAAATCATAAACCTTTAGGAAATCATTAAAAAATATCTGCTATATCTTGTCTGTTACCTCTGACAGGTTTATGGGTCCTAGGATTCACTAAAGAACTGCTTAAATGAGTGATCATTTGCTATTATTAGTTTATATATTGAATTATTTTAAATAATTTATTCCATATTGAAGTCTGAAAATATGTACTTTATTCAATATCACATCTCAAGTTCAATGTATAAATTAATCACCATCAGAAACATTTTTCATTGATTTTTGCTCACCAATCATAGAATGTCTACATTTCTAAACAGTTTATCACAGAAACGGATTATAGAATGTTTATTTCAAGTCATAGTCAATAGCAAAAATCCCTAGAGAAAAAAAAAATTAACTCTTGGACATTGCTGTAAGGTGACTTGACAATTAACTAGGAAGTTTTATATATAGATTCTCCACTGACCATTCAAACTCATGTATTTAAATGTGAACTCCTTCCCATAACCCTTTCCATTCTGCATTTGGTTTTTCTTCTTTTTTTAAATTGATGACTTGAAATATTTCTTTACTCCCATTTCTATTGTAAGCTATTTGCATTTAAGCTGCTTCAACAACTATGGAGAATACACTGAATGAATAAATGAGTATTACCAAAATTTATTTTCCATCCCAAGATCCCTTACTCAGTAACAAATTAGAAAAATTCCTATCTCCTCAGTCAAACTCACAACCAAAGAGTTACCAAATATTGTTAATTATTATAATATTGCCTAAGATCCTTCAATTTCACTATTCCTTTTATATTCCAAATGCAACATCACTGGCTAAAATTCTTTAAATCTTCTCTGATTTTTGAGAAAGATTAACAATTTGAATTATTGTTGTCTGTGGTATATTAAATCTTATGCAGAATTCCAAATTCTCCAACGTAGTGTCCCAAAACACAACTTCACCACTCTTCATCATGCTGCCATGTTTTTTTTTTAATGCTTACTACTA
The DNA here is from genome assembly GCA_020662805.1 of Glaucomys volans. Taxonomy (NCBI): domain Eukaryota; kingdom Metazoa; phylum Chordata; class Mammalia; order Rodentia; family Sciuridae; genus Glaucomys; species Glaucomys volans. The sequence goes on along the minus strand of JAJEJO010049983.1, from coordinate 72 downwards.
TTTTATTTATTTTTTTATTTTACTTTTTTTTTATTGAACACAAATGGAGTACAGCTATTGTTTCACTGGTTG
>JAJEJO010049982.1:56038-99770 GCA_020662805.1 Glaucomys volans | reverse complement strand
ACACACACACACACACACACTCACTCAATTTTTGGTGCTGGGTATTGAACCCAGGGCCTTCCATATCCTAAGCTCATGTTCTGGCTCTAAGTTACACCCATTGCAGCCTTTGTTTTTAAGCCCCAGGACCATGTGATAATAGTAATAATAATAAATAATAATAGTAATATTATTAATAATAATGAAATATTAGTAATAATGATAGCTAATATTTACTGTACATTTACTATGTTGTGGGCACTCTCCTAAATGTTCTTTTAAAATTTTAAAATATATTTAAAAAATTTTTAATTTGGTACTGGGGATTAAACCCAGGGATGCTTTCCCACTGAACTACACCCCCAGTCCTTTTCATTTTTTATTTTGAGACAGAGTTTTTCTATGTTGTTGAGGCTGATCTTGAGCTTATGATCCTCCTTCCTCAGCCTCCTGAGTCACCTGGATTATGGGTGTGTGCCATGGTGCCTGGCTACTAAGGATTTTATGTGCATATTGTAATGCCTGCAATAACACTTTGAGGCCATGACTGTTCCCTGGCTTTAAAGAAGATGATCACTAAGGTAGTGTGAGGTGCTTCAGCTGTACCATTAGTGACACAATGGAGCCCAGGCAGTCCTAGGTTGGTCTGGTCTCAGGAACTGTGCACCTAATGGGCTCCCTGTGTGGGCCTCTCCAGACTAAGCAGAGAGGGAAGTTTTATGGGGAAGATTAGAAGTTAACATTTTATTTCTTCTTCATAATTTATTTATGATTAATTGCTTTATGTATGCCTCAGGTACTAGTCTGAGACAGACTGGACCGAGGGCTGATATTACTCAGATCTTTTATATCTTATACGTACTTAGTCTGTTAGAAATGTCTATTAAAATGGGGTACATTAAAACATCCCAGGGTGCTCATTTTGTCCTTGTGATTCCTAAAGGAGTTTTATTTTTTGTGGGGGGAGGTTGCTGGGGAATGAACTCAGGGGCACTTGACCACTGAGCCATATCCCCAGCCCTATTTTGTATTTTATTTAGAGACAGGGTCTCACTAAGTTGCTGAGGCTGGCTTTGAATGCGTGATCCTCCTGCCTCAGCCTCCTGAGCCACTGGGATTCATGTGCCATCACGCCTGGCCTAAAGGAGTTATTTTATGTGTTGGCCTGCGATATTATTTAGGTCTGAAATGATAGTGAAGGCAATGTATTTTCTTTGCTTGTGCCTCCAGTCATTGTAATATCTTTGTCTCTTTGTACATCTTTCTTTCCCTCCCTCCAGATTTCTACATTGTGTGTTAGGAATTAAAAAACCTAGTGAAGATTCCTTTATATTTTAAAATTTATTGGTTCCTTTTAGTTATATACGATAGTAGAATCTATTTTGGTATAATTATGCAAGCATGGACTATATATTATTCTAGTTAGAGTCCCACCCTTATTGGATATACATGGTGGTGGGATTCAGTGTGTTGGTTTCATATATGTACATGGGAAAATTATGCCAGATTCATTCCACTGTCTTTCCTTTGCTTATCCCCCTCCCTTCCCTCCATTCCCCATTGTCTAATCTACTGCACTTCTGTTCTTCCTCTCACCCCACCCCCATATTGTGGGTCAGCTTCTACATATCAGAGAAAACATTCTTAATGGTGTCTTTCCAGACACCTTCGTTAACCTTACTTGGGGATAGGAACAAAAGGCACAACTGGGTTTCTTTTTATAATTTTTTTTTTTTAGTTGTTGATGAACCTTTATTTTATTCATTTATTTATATGTGATGCTGAGAATTGAACTCCGTGCCTCACACATGCTAGGCACGTGCTCTACCACCGAGCCACAACCCCAGCCCACGACTTGGCTTCTTTAAAAGATTCTTTATTTCTTGTTTATTTCTTATTTGCCAGCAACAAATAAACAGAAGCAAAGGTTGAGAGCAACACCCGAGGAGCCAGCAGAGGGAATGATAATGTGACTGCTTTGGAGGAACTCACAGGGAGAGAGGACAGCCCGAGCCACCCTGGGAACCTGCAGTGGAGTGGGCCACTCTGTGTGGCTGGCGTGACATGGTCATCTGCTTGACTGGGCGCAGTGGAGGTGTGGAGAGCTTTCCCGGAGGGACCCTCCTTCAGCATCAGAGTTCACTGTGGGGCCAAGGCGGGGCCTCCCATCCACCATGTTCTCTCCTCTCTGCTCTCACAGTCACTCTGTCTACCAGTGACCACCTGCTCCCATGGTCTGCCTGGGGCCTCATCCCCTGCCCACTGCCCTGTGAGCCTTGTTGCCCATCTGTCGTGCCCTCCATCCCCAGGCGTGCTGTCTGCTCTCCAGCCACGTTTGGGTGCAGCCATTGTTCCTCCCCTGCCGAGCTGTGCCTGGGCCGGCTTTCCTGCCGCCTGGGTTCCGTCTTTGCCTGCATGTTCCCATCCGGTGACCTCCACACTCTGTCCACGCTTTGCCCACCTTGTTCTCCACCTGTCGCTTTGTTTTTACACAAACGTATCCTCCTTACCCATATATTTTGACTTATGGAAGCGTCTACAATTCAGATTCACAATAAGCACACTTTTTCAGATTTAAAGGAAGAGTCAGAGCAGAAATGGTGAGTGGAAATGGAGATAAAAGGATGTTTTTGAAGAGATTCGTTCTCTCCCACAGTTTCACATTGCTGACAAGACCACCGCGCTCTTGCTTTGCATTTGTTCTTTTTTGGCTTATGAGTTTTCTGAAACATCATGTTAAGGGTCCCTCTTACAACTGGGCTTAATTTCCTTTTTTTGCAAAAGTATTTCTGATTCTTTGGTTCAAAATTACTTTTCCTGGTACATCAAAATATGATCTTTTAAAGTCGTTGTTTTGTTTAAAGCCATAGTAACATAAGTGAATTACTGCTGACAGTAGCCTTTTCACAGAACTTTAAAAAATATCGAGCCAAAACTGTTTGACGTAGCACTTCCCAACACTGGGATTCAATCCTCTTTAGCAAATGTTTTAATTGCTGAAAAATGAAACTCGGGGAGGTAGTCTTGAGATGTTTGGCTGGTGTCTGCAGCCTGCTGTGAGGTGCGGGCTCGCTGTGGGAGCTCTGGGACCAGGAGGCACTGCAATTGGAGCTGACGTGGTGGTGATTCCTGCAGGTCCCGCAGTGTTTCCGTGCTTCTGTTCCTGCCTGCTTGTGGGGACATGGTGGGACGCACTGTGTTCAGCCTCTCAGAGTTGTGTTGGGGTGAACTGAACTGAGCCCTTGGTGAAGGGGTGAGGAACAGGAGAGGGCTCCCTCTGCCACTCACTGCTATGGTTTGATATGTTTTTCCCTTTCAAAATTCATGTTGAGATTTAATTGCCTTTTTGACAGTGAGAAGCTTAGAGATGATTAGTCATGAGGGCTTTGCCGTCATGCACTGGTTCATACTGTCATTATGGTATGGGTTCATTGTTGTGGGAGTGGGCTCCTTGTAAGAGGCAAGTGTTTCCCTTCTTCTGTCCCTTTCTCCCCTCTCCCTCTTACCTTTTTCCTCCCCATGCCTTGCCTTCTCTCCTTTTTTGTTCTTTCATCTTCCACCATGGGATGACTCAGTGAGAAAGTGCTCACAGATGCTGCAGCCTCACTCCTGGATTTCCTAGCCTTCAAAACCACAAAGAAATAATTTTCTGTTTTTTTATAAATTACTCAGTCTCAGGCATTTTGTTGCAGTAATACAGAATAGACCAAGCCTCTTCCCCAGCACATCAGGACCTTCATACAACTGCCCAGCCTCTTATTCAGAATTTCTTCCATGCTCACACGTTTACTCCATCCACAAGAAGTTAGGTGCTACTTGATTCAAAATTGTTTCATTTAAAAAATTAATACACAGTAATTGTGACTTTTTGGGGACCGTGTAGTTCTATGCATTTTAACACATGTGAGCACGCAACCATAATCAGGAACACCACTGTTCCACCTCCCTCCGACTCCCTGGTGCTGCTCTTTTTTCTCCACTTTACTTTTTATTCACCTTCTTGACTCCTGACCCCCAGGGAAGTTCACGAAGGAAATGGGAGCATATATTAATTCCAGTGAAATTTTACACATTTTTCTGAAGTAGAGAAGGCTAATATTATAATAAATACCCCCTCAAAGATTAAAAAATAATGCTCAAAGTAGTGTAGCCAAGACGTTGGTTCAAGTCGTCTGAATATACATGCTGCATCTTTCCTCTTCACATTTTTTTGCCAGCATGTGGTTCTGGAAGTCTAGCTTTCAGCTCTTTAGCAATTAATCATTATTAGTTATATAATAACTCATGATAGATGTTCAAACATAGTGTTTCCCAAAAACACTTAAAAATCTGGAAAAAAATACAGTAAAGTTGAAAAAAAAAAACGAAACTCTTGTGGATCTAAAGGAGCAAAATCATAAATGTCAAAGGACAAACTGGAAGTTTTGATGTGTTTGTCTGGGGAGCCCTGACCAAGTTTCCCCTTGAGTCACATACTCAAAAGTACTTTATTGATTAATTGAAGTCATGCATGTGTTTGGAGGAAAGGGAAACAAAATAAAGTAATTTTGAATTATTTGTTAATGTCACATGCAGTTTTTAATCCTAACACTATAGAAATGTTTCCCAAAATATTTTCAACAACTCAGTTAATGGCAGAGGGGCTTATTTTTTGTTTGCTTGTTAGAAAGTTTATTCTAATTTGAGTCAAGTTGTGTGTGGAAAGCATGAACTACTGTTGGGGGCTTTGAATGAATTGGGGGTTTGTTTGAGCAAGGTAGGGGGCTGCTTATCTGCGAGCTCTCAGTGGAATTCCATGGATTGGAGACTGCTCAGATCATGCAGACACACTGCCCAGTGGCTCAGAGAGCCCTAGGTTCAAACGCAGCTGCCGAGGAGAGGAGGTGGGCGTAACCTGCTGAGCCCCAGCCAGGTGGTCTTTGCCATCTTCCTCTTCTCCTCAGGAAGTTCTTCACTCTGAATTCCTTTGGTCACGGGCTTCATCTTGTTGTTAGATCCAGTCTCCATCAGAGCTGGATCATCCCACTGTGCCCCCACTTTTCACTGATTTTGATGTATTCTCTTTATTTCTTAAATCCCCCATACCTTTAATATTTCTAATCTGACTCACCACCCTAGTTTGGGGAAACTGAGTAAACATCACGTGGGTCATGATAAACTACTCTGAATTTCAGCGCATTTCTGTCCTTTGAATATTGCTCATAAAAGTAACTAATGAAAATACTTGAACTTATTATTGTTTATTCTTTAGTATCTTTTTTCTCCTTTTTTAATTTGTTCTTTTTAGATATACATGAGAGCAGAGTGTATTTTGATGTATTATACATACATTGAATATAACAGTCTGATTAGGGTTCCATTCTTGTTGCTGTACATGATGTGGAGTTACACTGGTCATGTATTCATATATGAACACAGGAAAGTTATGTCTGATTCATTCTACTGTCTTTTCTATTCCCACCCCTCCCTTCCCTTCATTCTCTTTTGTTTAATCCAATGAAATTCTACTCTTCCCCCAAGGCTCCTTATTGTGTGTTAGTGCACATATCAGAGAAAATATTCAGCCTTTGGTTTTTTGGGACTGGCTTATTTCACTCAGCATGATATTCTCCAGTTCCATCCATTTAGCAGCAAATGCCATAATTTCATTTTTCTTTATGCCTGAGTAATATTCCATTGTGTGTAAATACCACATTTTCTTTATTAATTCTTCTGTTGAAGAGCACTTAGGTTGGTTCCATAGCTTAACTGTTGTAAATTGAACTGCTATAAACATTTATGTGGCTGTGTCACTGAAGCTGATTTAAAGTCCTTTGAGTATATACCAAGGAGTGCGTTAGCTGGGTCAAATGATGGTTCCATTCCATGTTTTCTGAGGAATCTCCATACTGCTTTCCTGAGTGGTTGCACCAACTTGCAGTTCCACCATGTGCTATTCCTTTATAGTCACACCATCCTGTGACTGTCAGCCCCTGGCACCTACTAAACTGTTCTCTATCACTATAGTCTTGTCTTTTCAAGAATGTCACATAGGCTGGGCACTGTGGTGCACATCTGTAATCCCAGTGGCTCAGGAGGCCGAGGCAGAAGGATAGCAAGTTCAGAGCCAGCCTCAGCAATTTAGTGAGACCCTGAGCAACTCAGCAAGACTCTGTCTCTAAATAAAATATAAAAAGGGTTGGGGATGTGACTCAGTGGTTAAGTGCCCCTGGGTTCAATCTGTGGTACCAAAAAAACCCAAAAAAACAAAAAAAAAAATGTCATATAAATGGAATCACAGTACATGTGATCTTTGAGACTGGCTTCTTTTATTCAGCAATACTACCTCTGAGTTTCAGTTAACTTATTGTATCAGTAATTTGTGCCTTTTTATTGCTTGAATAGTAGTTCATTGTATGGATGTACCACAGTTTGTTTATTCTTCATGCATTAAAGGACACTGGATTATTTTCAGTTGTTGGTTATGAATAAAGCTGCTATAAACATTCATGTATAGGTCAAGTTGTTTTTTCATGTTTTTTTTATTGGTATGTTATAATTATACGTAATGTATAATTATACATTGTAGGATTCCTTGTGACATACTTATGCATGCACATAACATTGTTTGATCCAGCTCATTCTCCAGAACTTCCCCATTCGCTCCCTCCTCCCTCCTGCTGGTCCTCTTCCCCTAGTCTGCTGGTTGGTCTTCCATCTGTTGTTATTTTAAAAAATTAGTTAGGCCAGTTTGTTTTTAAGAAGTTCCGACAGAGACGGACATCAGGCTCAGCCCAGCGCAGACACCTAAGACCTCTGCACCTGGTACATCGGCCCTGCGTGCTCCCGTGGGAGTTCTGTGCGGGGGCAGCTGGCACAGCTCAGAAGAGTGGGAGACTTCTGCGTGTGGTAAGCAGGCCCAGCAGACTCTTGAGTTTCCCACTGGGGAGGCTCGGCTCAGAGGTTTGGGTTCCACCAAGCCAAGTCCCGCAGGACTTCCAGGTCTGGGAGGCAGGCACAGAGACCAGACATCAGGCTCAGCCCAGTGCAGAGGCCTGAGACCTCTGCACCCGGTATGTGGGCCCCCAGTGCTCCTGTGGAATTTCCGCACGGGAGCAGCTGCCAGGAGGACCAGCCCAGAGGCCCAGACGTACCCTAGGCTGCCCCAGCCCATGATCTAGTGTTACTGAAGACTAGGAGGTGAGGTACTGGGAACCTGCAGGGACACCACAAGTCTACAGGGGGGAAGCTGCAATACCTCAGATTCTCACGGATAGAGGGGAAGATACATGAGCAACATGAGAAAACAGGGGAAGAAAGTGTCTCCAATAAACCTCTGTTGATGCTACATCAACAGAATCTAATGAGAGCAGGGCAGAAGAAATGTCAGAAAGGGAGTTCAGAGTGTACATAATTAAAATGATCAGAGAAGCAAATGATGTGATGAGAGAGCAAATGCAGGCAATGAATGATCACACCAATCAACAGTTAAAAGAACAGTTACAGGAAGCTAAAGATCATTTTAATAAAGATATAGAGATTCTGGGAAAAAACCAAACAGAACTCCTGGAAATGAAGGAAACAATAAACCACATTAAAAACTCAATAGACAGCATAACCAACAGGCTAGATCACTTGGAAGACAGAACCTCAGACATTGAAGACAAAATATTTAATCTTGAAAACAAAGTTGACCAGAGAAGATGGTAAGAAGTCACAAACAAAGCCTACAAGAATTATGGAATATCATGAAAAGACCAAGAGTTATTGGGATTGAGGAAGGCACAGAGATGCAAACCAAAGGAATGAATAATCTGTTCAATGAAATAATATCAATTCATAAATGAATACAGTAAAGTAGCAGGATATAAAATCAATGCTCATAAATCCAATGCATTTTTATTCATAAGTGATGAATCCTCTGAAAGAGAAATTAGGAAAACTACCCCATTCATAATAGCCTAAAAAAAAATAAAATATTTGGGAATCAATCTAACAAAAGAGGTGAAAGACCTCTACAATGAGAACTACAGAACATTAAAGAAAGAAATTAAAGAAAACCTTAGAAGATGGAAAGATCTCCCATGTTCTTGGATAGGCAGAATTAATATCGTCAAAATGGCCAGACTACCAAACGTGCTATACAAATTCAATGCAATTCCAATTAAAATCCCAATGATGGACCTCATAGAAATAGAGCAAGCAATCATGAAATTCATTTGGAGGAATAAGAGACCCAGAATAGCTAAAGCAATCCTTAGCAAGAAGAGCGAAGCAGGGGGTTTCACAATACCAGACCTTCAACTATACTACAGAGCAATAGTGACAAAAACAGCATGGTATTGGCACCAAAATAGACAGGTAGATCAATGGTACAGAATAGAGGACACAGAGACAAACCCACATAAATACAGTTTTCTCATACTAGACAAAGGCACCAAAAATATACAATGGAGAAAAGATAGCCTCTTCAACAAATGGTGCTGGGAAAACTGGAAATCCATATGATGCAAAATGAAACTAAATCCCTATCTCTCACCCTGCACAAAACTCAACTCAAAATGGATCAAGGACCTGGGAATTAGACCAGAGACCCTGCACCTAATAGAAGAAAAAGTAGGTCCAAATCTTCATCGTATTGGCCTAAGACCAGACTTCCTTAATATAATTCCCAAAGCACAAGAAATAAAAGCAGGAATCAATAATTGGGATAGATTCAAACTGAAAAGCTTTTTCTCAGCAAAGGAAACAATCAGCACTGTGAAGAGAGAACCTTCAGAGTGGGAGAAAATCTTTGCCACACACACTTCAGATAGAGCACTAATCTCCAGAATATATAAAGAACTCAAAAAACTTTATCCCAAGAGTACAAATAACCCAATCAATAAATGGGCTAAGGAAATGAGCAGACACTTCACAGAAGAGGATCTACAAGCAATCAACAGGCATATGAAAAAATGTTCAACATCTCTAGTAATAAGAGAAATGCAAATCAAAACTACCCTAAGATATCATCTCACCCCAATTAGAATGTCTATTATGAAGAAAACAAGCAACAATAGGTGTTGGCGAGGATGTGGGGAAAAAGGTACACTCATACATTGCTGGTGGGGTTGCAAATTGGTGCAGCCACTCTGGAAAGCAGTATGGAGATTCCTTTGAAAACTCGGAATGGAACCACCATTTGACCCAGCTTCCCACTCCTTGGCCTATAACCAAAGGACTTAAAATCAGCATACTACAGTGATACAGCCACATCAATGTTTATATCAGCCCAATTCACTATAGCTAGACAGTGGAACCAACCTAGATGCCCTTCAATAGATGAATGGATAAAGAAACTGTGGTATATATACACAATGGAATATTATTCAGCTATAAAGAATAATAAAATTATGGCATTTGAAGGTAAATGGATGGAACTGGAGAAGATCATGTTAAGTGAGATGAGCCAATCCCAAAAAGCCAAAGGCCGAATGATTTCTCTCATAAGTGGTTGATGGCACATAGTGGGGGTCGGGGGAGGCACGGGAAGAATGGAGAAAGGATGGATTGTATAGAGGAAAATGAGGGGTGGGTAGGGGATGGAGAAGGAAATAGATTGAGACAAACATCTATGCCCTATGTATATGTTTAAATATGCAAATTGTATAATTCTACTTTGTGTACAACCAGAAAAATGATAGTTGTACTCCAGTTGTGTACTAAAATAAAATAAAAAAAGTTCCTTTTTCAGAGGTTCCTATTTGAGTATTATTGTCCCCTGGGGATGTTTTAAAACATAAGTGAAAATTCTTTGACCCCCCTCCCATTGGAAGGTGGCATCTCTCTTTCTCCCCTTTGAATCTGTGTGGACTGCTTTGGGTATAATATATAGCAGAAATCATGCTATGTGTGTCTGAGACTAGGTCACTGAAGGCCATGAAGTATCTGTCTTAGAGTCCTGAGCTGCCATTTGAGAGGTACAGTTACCCAGAGACCACCAAGTCGGTAAAGGTAGGTGTAGGAATTCTGGCCACTAGACCTAGCTGAGCCATTCCCCATTTCTTCCAAGTTCCTGGATATGTTAGTGAAACCAGCTTAGTCCCTCTAGAATTACTCACTTGCCAGGTTAATGCACTGAGTGATCTTGGAAGTGCCATATGGAACAGAAAAACTACCTGGTCAATTCTTGCCAAATTCCCTGAGCTATAAAAATCATAATATATAGTAAAGTGGTTGTCCTTCTTCCCCAGTACGTGAACTTAGTTCACTTGTTTGCTCCATAGCTACGGATAACTGGAACATTCCTCAGTGAGGATTTGAACTTCACAAGAAGTTGAAGAACAAGAACAAGGATCACGTTCCTTGACAACCCAAAACTTTGGAGCCAGTGGTGTTCAATAAAGATCAGTTTTATTTTTAAAAACTATGATTTCTCTCCCAGATCTGGCAAGGCACTTCATATTGTGTGATGGTGATGAGGAAGTGGAATTACCTCGATGATCACCTTGATGAAAAGAAAATGATCTTGTAGCTATCAAATGCTCTTCAGGATGTTCCTGAGAAGCTGCAGAAGCTGAAAGGGGGTCAAAAGACCTGCATCACTTCCGCCTTGGGTGGTTGGGCAGTGAGGCCCAAACGGGAAAGCTCTGGAAGGAGCCTGATGTCTGATTTCCAGTTTGGCATTCTTCCCTATACACTGTCACCACTTGGAGTGACCAGTTGGATTGGTCAAAGTTGGAAGTATGTGTACAGTCATATGTCCACCTGTCAGTTAGGAATAGCAGACAGGAAGGAGGGGGTTAGGAATCTCTCTACATCTGTGCAATGGGGGGACAGACAGCATGTGGTTGGATGGATGAAGGCATGGGTAGAGTGGTGAAAGTGGGCCAATTAGTCATCCTTCTGGTAAGAGAAAGGGGCAGGTGTCCCGATGCCATTTATCTGCTTACTCTGTGAGTGATTCACATTTATTTGGTCACTAATTCACCATCTAGTTACTGAATATCCACTTTGTAGTAGGTACTGGCATGGCAATGTGAAAAAAAACATGTCTTGCTCTCAGAAAGCTCATAACTCAATGAAGGAGAGAGAAAAGTAACAGATTTATGATGGGCCGAGGAAAAAGCTTTGGGGCATATACAAGGGCTGCTTACCCGTTGTGGTATCAGAGAATACTCCAGGGAATCGGAGACCTGGGAGATGAGGGAATAGAGATCAGTCTCTAAGGACCAAAGTGCATCCGATAGATTTAATGTTTACTGAAGTTGGGTGACCTTGATGGGAAGAGTTTCTGGGGAAGGGAGGGAGATAGAGGGCAGTGGATTGGGGAGTGAAGGAAGAGGATGATGAAGAGAGCCTAGTGAGGGTCTGGGAAGCTGAGGGTGCACAGGAGGGGATGCTGAAGTTGAGTTACAGCTTTCTGGTTGGTGAGGGCTCTTGCTCCTCTTGTCTCTAGGGTTGAAGTAGAGCAAATATGCATCTGGATAAACAGAAACATTTGAATGGATCTTTACATTGTGTACTATGCACACAATGCAAAGACTTAGGAAGAGTCTAACTCCAAGAATGGTGGAAGGAAGAGTCATCTTCTTGACTTCCAAGTTCAATGATACTTTCTACAATCTTTCAAATGTGATTGGCCCATATTCTGGCAAATTTCTTATTAAAGTTCTTGTGAAAACAACTGATTATTTATTCTAAATGTAACCCTAGTGTGAGATTAAAAAACAGTTTTATACATTTGCATTATAGCAGAGGTTTCTCTAAATGTTCTAATAAAGCTGCATATTAGGTTTTACAGGAAATCTATATTTAATATTAAAGTGATGCTAATCAGTTGTATCTTTTACAGACTGGGGTATAAAGACACTCTGGTGTTTTGTTGTTTTTTATTTTTTAGTACCAGTGACTGAACCCAGGGAGGCTTACCACGGAGTCACATCCAGCCCTTTTTATTTATTTATCTATTATTTTGAGACAGAGTCTCACTAAATTGCTTAGGGTCCTACTAAATTGCTGAGACTATCCTAGGACTTGCAATCTTTTTGCCTAGCCTCACAACTCTCTGAAATTTCAGATGTGCGTCACCATTCCTGTCCAATCGGTTGCTTTTTAAGGACACTCTGTACGGATTTGTAAAGCTGGGGATTCCTATGTATTAGTGTGCAGCCTAGAACCTGAACTGGTCAGTGCTGAGATTTGTGGATTTCTGCAACACCCTTGTTAGGCTCTTTCCAACATCAAAAACATGTATTTTAAAAACCTTTTTAGTTTTTGACTTTGCAAATGGACTTAAGGTTTCACAGAACTGGATTCAACCACAGGCTTAGTATATTTAGTAGCCTGACTTTTCAGAATAATCATCTGATAGCATAAGGTATAGATGAGGAGGAATATTCTCAATTCTAATTGATCCCAGTTGTATTTCTTTTCTAAGACTGAAAGCATAGTCCCGATTTCCTACTGGTTTGGGAATTCTTCCCTAGAAAAATTCACATGTCCCTAGGTGGTGTTTTATCGCAAAAGAGTACTGACAAGTCAAAACACTCACACATGTATGTGTAGACTGTTATAATATAAATATATGTATCTATATATGTATATTATACATACACATATACATACACACAGAGTCATAGAGACTTCTAATTTTTACTTTTTTGAGACAGGGTCTCACTATATGGCCTCCAATGTGCAATCCTCCTATTTCAGCCTTCCAAGTAGCTGGGATTGCAGGCATGTGCTAGTACCTGGCTAGAGACTTAATTTTTCTCTGTACTTATTTCAACAAATATTTATTAAGCATCTACTATGTACAAAAAGATAGAACTGTGGTTAAAAAGTCAAACGAGAGATTTTCTCTGGCTTTGAACAGCCAGTAGAATTTCTCACTTTGGCATGCAAACAGCTTATTTTCATGCCGGGTCTTGATAGGCGTCTGATCGAGCTCTTAAGAAGAAAGTGCTGGCCTAGCTTCCCAGGTGCCTCCTAAGTGTGCACACACATTCACACCATACACAGACACACTCCCAACGGCTCGGCACAGCAGTACAGATCTCAAACATACTCCTTCCTCTCCATTCCTACCACTAGCATGATCGCAGGCAGTATTAACTTCTCTGTGATTCACTTTCCTCATCTTTCAACTAGGAAAATAATAGTAGTTACCTAAGTGGGTTGGTATGAAGACTAAACAAAAAGATTGCTATAAAATCCTAACAACAATGCTTGGCACAGAGCGAGTGTTTGGATGATTTTAGCTATTATTATTATAGATCTAACTGAATAAGAAGTATAAAATACAGAGCTGGAGGAATGGGTGGGTCAGGAAGCAGTTATGGGAGAATAAAGGAGAATTTTTTTTGGAACTCTTTTATGACACACAAAAGAGCAGAACAGGGCTTTTGCCTAGGGGTTCTCAACTTAGCCACCTGTCAGCTGAAGCAGGGTGCTCCCCTGAGGGTCTCGTGCAGCCACCTGTGTCCATTCTTAGAAGATCTCATTCTGCTGGTCAGCATCTCACCTGCACACCTGGGGAGAATATGAAGTATAAGATCCATACACCTCCAGTGGGAGGCCTTTCCTCCAACTCAAAAAAAAAAATCTTGGTGGGTGTCTCTGGGGGAGCATTGAACAGCTGATGAAATCTCAACAACTCCATGTCAATCAATTAAGTTCACCAATGTGGAAAGGTCACCGAGAACTCTGAAAGGGTCAGTGAGGTAGCAGCATGTAAAAGGGATCCTTGTGTTAGTCAGCTTTTTGTCACGGTGACCAAAACACTTGATAAGGAAACATAGAAGAGGAAAAGTTAATTTTGTTCATGGTTTCAGAGGTTCAGTCCATGGATAGCTGACTCAATTGCTCTGGATCTAAGATGAGAGAGAACATCATGGTGGAAGGTCATGGTGGAGAGAAACTGCTCACCTCATGGCAGCTGGAAAGCAGAGGGGGTAGGGGAGGAGACAGAGAGATAAGATATAATCCTCAAGGGTACTTGCCCAGAGACTGACTTCCTTCAGCCACTCCTGACCTGCCGGTAGTTGCTACTAATACAGTACTCCTTTCAAATTATTAACCATTAAATGGATCAATCCACTGATTAGGCTATAGCTCTCAAAATCCAATCATCTCATCTCAGAATATTCCTGTGTAAAGAACTTTTGGGCTTATATCCCCACCACAACAAGAGGTCTAGCCAAGGAACCCACTAGTGGACCTGACCCAAACCATCAACACAGAAGAGAGCACAGTGACACAATTCTAGTTTGGGGTCTCAAAGGTGTTAAGGAGCAGCACTTTGCTCAAACATAGGTATAGGTAGCTATGAAAGAGGAACAGGAGACCAAGAAAAGGTGTTTTTGGAAATGATACAGCCTGAATGAAATCAACACTTACTAGAGAGTACAATTGAGGGATTCTGTATTAGTCATCTTTTTGACACTGGGACCAAAAGACCTGACAAGAACAACTTAGAGAAGGAAAAGTTTATTTTGGCTCATGATTTCAGAGGTTCAGTCCATGATCAGCTGACTCCACTGCTCTGGGCACAAGTGAGACAGAACATCAGGGTGGAAGGGTATGTATGACACAGGAAAGTAGCTCAGGACATGACAGCCAGGAAGCAGAAGGAAAGAGTTTTGCTCTCCAGGGACAAAATATAAATCCCACAGTCATCCCATACTCCTCCAGTTGCAACCTACCTACCTAGAGTTACCACCCAGTTAATCTCTATCAGTGGATTAATCCTCTGATTAAGTCAATTCTCATAATCTAATAATTTCACCTCTGAACATTCTTGCATTATCTCACACAAGAACTTTTGGGGGACATCTCATTCTAAACCATTTCAGATCCTTACAAATGAGAGCAAAGATAACAAATGATGGGAAGTATGGGAAAAAGGATACAAAGGAGAGAAATGGAAAAGAGACATAACTCATTCCTGAACTTATGGAACAAATGGATCCATGAGGTTCTCTTCTTGGTCTTAGCAATGGGCATTCAGCAGAGAAAAGAACATAAAAGTCCCTGCTTGCTTGGAGTTTTTGTCTAAAGATGGGTGGAAGAAAGAAATTAGACAAATAAGCAAGCTAAAATATATCAAATGAGAGAGAGAGAGATCTGTGCTTTGCAAACACACAGGGCAAGGAAGAGGAATGAGTGTGGGGGGCATGAGGAGGGAGAGAGTTGGCATTCTTAAATAAAGTCGTCAGGAAACACTTCATTGTGAAGGTAGCTTTGGGTCCAGAGCTCAAGGGAAAAGGAATCAACTGGGAGGAGACCGGAGGGAGTGCTGTGAAGACCCTGAGACTGATGCGGGGAGTGTGGGTGAAGCCAGGATAGGTTTCCACAGAGGAGGCCTTTGGGGAGGGCCAGGTGGGGAGGGACTTCAAATCAAGGTGAGCAGTTGGGTCGTTTTAAGGATTTTGAGAGGGCAAGGCATTGAGGGGTTTGAACTAGGGAGTGACATGATTTCACTTATTCTTTTAAAAGGTAAGTTTGGCTGTTGTGACTAGGTGGGGGCAGGGTAGAAGAAGGAGGCAACTCCAAATGATCCTGGGAGCAGAAGGGGTGGCTTGGCCCAAGCTGATATCAGTGGAGGTGATGAGAATGGTCAATTTGTGGATTTACTTTATAGGCAAGTCCAGCAGGATTGGCTGACAGATGAGTTTGCAGGGAGGGAGAGCAGGACAGCCAAAGTACATGTGATTCAGAGCCGAGCAACTGAGAGAAGGGAATTGCCATTTACTGAGGAAAAGAAGATCTTGGGGAACAAACTAATAATCTTCCTTTCTTTCTCGATCAGGAGTTTTTCTTTTTTTGATTTGTTTTTGATTTTCAGTTTAAGATTCAACATTTGAGAGGAGCTGTCTGATAGATTTTTGGAAACACAGGTATGGAGCTGGTATGAGAAGTTGATTGGGAGAGGAATACACCTTTGTGAATCAGGAGTGGGCAGGTGTGTTTAAACAGTCAGGGTAGATGAAATCTTGGGGAGTGAGTGCTCAGAGCGAGTGGAGACTAAGGCTGAAGCAGGGTCACCAGGCAAGGGTGGGTGCTGCACAGGGTGCAGGGAGGAAGAGGGATCAGGAAGAAACCCAGGGAGTGTGAGGAGAACATGGAAGCGGTGGGAATGATTACTGTGTTCAGTAAGAGGATGGAAAAGTGACTATTGGCGACCTCATCAAGCGACTTTGGTAAAGTGATGCAGTAAAAGGTGAATGCAGTGGCGTGTAAGGACAGGGGAATCAGCTTTGTGTAGAAAATGGGAGTCAGAATAGGGCTGCGAGGAGCATGAGATCATGTGGGTTTATTTATTTATTTTCACAGCTGTGAAGTCCGCCCATATTTAGATAGAGATAATCCAGTAGAGGGGGAGGGGTTTGGATGGAAGAGAGGGGAGGTGGGGCGACTGAGAGGACTGCTGGGATGTGATTCCAGGTGCATCCTTAGCAGGTTTTAGGTGAGGACCCAGTGCTGAGGGGGCAGGTGAAGCAGCAGGTAGGAATCCCATCACTGCTGTCTTCTCAGGGAAATAAGTTAGGCCAGTGTTCTCAATAGGTGCCAGGAGACAGAAAAGGGAGGGTCTGAAGCGTTCCCAAGGACGGCAGGAGAAGGAAAGGTGCAGGACTGCAGGAGGAGTTATTTCTAGGCAGACCGGCCCCTCCCACCCTTGAATACCTGCACGGTCACTAATATAAAGTGCTACCAGTGTCCTGTTCATCCAGCTGCTTAAGCAAACAGGTGGAGAGTAGGATTAATGAGTGAAGGTGAAGAGCAGAGGGAGGGGCCAGGTTCCCGAGGCATGTTCAAAGGAGTGCCAAATAAAGAGTTAGGAATTCAAGTTGAGGAGAACAGGAGTGGCAAGGGTCAGAGGGAAGATCAGTGGACTGAAGGAAGGGCTACTGCAATTGGGTACAGAGGGCACCATCGGAGGGGATGGGGGTTGCAGTTGTGTGAGACGAGGTCTGAAAGGAAAGCAAGTCTGGCCACCTGAGCTTCTTGGGTGCCCACTGCAAATGAGAGGAAGTCCACAGTGTCAGTCCTGCTGGACGCACCCTGTCCTGGGGTCAAAGAGCTGTGAGTGTGGAGGAAAGGAGGATCTGGGCCAGGTGCCAACTGTCCCCTCCCTCTCTCGTGTTGGGTGGCCTGGTGGAGCATTTCACCTTTCTTGGACTCTTAGCAGAGACCCTGTACAGCAGGTAAGCCCCTCCCCCCTTATTACTGACTTGTCTGCACAAGGTCTTCTTAGGGATGTCTGTGTAACTCCTCACACATTCCATCTCAACCCTTGTGGCTCTTGGTGGGAATGCCCTTCTTGCCTCTTCTTGCCCAGGTTATTCTTGTATCTTCCTTGATTCAGTTCATGGGAAATGGGTTCATCGGAGAATTCAGAGGGACATAAGGAATGAGGTGCCAAAGTTTGTTTGTTTCTTTCTTTCTTCTTTCTTCTTTCTTTCTTTCTTTCTTTCTTTCTTTCTTTCTTCTTTCTTTTTCTTTCTTTTCTTTTTCTCCTCCTCCTCCTCCTCCTCCTCCTCCTCCTCCTCCTCCTCCTCCTCCTCCTCCTCCTTTTCCTTCTCCTTTTTTCAGAAAGAGAAAAAGATTTATTTTGGCTCATAGTCTTGGAGATTCCAGTTCATGATTGATCTGACCCTTAGCTTTGGATTTGTGGTGAGGCAGCAGAAATGTGTGGCAAAGAAAAATAACTCACTTTGTAACCAGGAATGAAATGGAGGAAGGCACAGTGGTCCCACAGTCCCCTTCAGTGCGTAACCCCGTTCACCTAAAGTCCTTCAAACCTAAAGGCTTCAACCTCCTAAAAGTTCCCTCACCTTTCAACAGTGCAAGCTGGAGACTGAGCATTTACCAGATGGTCCTTTGGTGTACTTTTAAACTCCAAACTATAGCAATAAGCATTTAAAAAATTAAAGTACAAAATGCATACAAAGAAGTGCATGAATTGTAAGTGTACAGGTCAACAATTTTTCATCATAATATAACCAATCACCATACAGATCAGTAAATGTACGCCTAAACCTTTCTCATGCCTCTTGGCAGTCACTGACCCCTCAAACATGGTCACTATTCTTACTTCCATCATTTACAGACTCGCTTACTTCGGAATTTTACACAAATAGAATGGTGCCCAGATTTCTCAGTACTCCCTGGTCTCTTGAAGAAATGCAGGTGGATACAACCGCCAGAAGCCCACAGCGTCCAGAGAGCTGGGCTTAGCGCTTGCCTGACCCAGGCCCTGCTGGGAACTCGATGCGTTCCCTGGCTCGCAGGCCGCTGGCTCCCGGCTCTTTGCCGAGAAGCTGCGCTTTCGAGTTTTCCCGGCAGAGGGCGCTGCTGAACATCAGTGGGGCTGGTCCCCGCCTGCACGTCCGAACTTGCGTCCCTGTCCAATGCTGGCGCCTCACGCATGCTTCTTCCAGGAGTGTAAGCTGCACTTTTCCAGGAATTTTTATCTTAGGTGGGGACTGTGAATGTAGCCATGCCTCAGTGATGGAGAGCTGCGGAGGTGGGGGCGGGGTCGCAAATCCAAAGCTTCGAAGTCCAGGTGGAGAGCAGACCCTTGCCCATGGGTGCTGCACAGCACGTGGTGGCGCTCAGACGGCCGGGTGCGGTGGGGCACCTGGAGTCCTGGCTGCTACCTGAGTTGGAGGCACTCTATGCTTGGCCATTCTGCAGGGGAATCCTCTCTGTTTGGATCTGTCCTCAGTTTCCAGGCAGAGGGGTGCACTCTCTGGTCACCCTCGCTCCTTGGGAGAGAAGCATGGACGGTAGTCTTTTGGATTGGGGAAGGAGAAGAAAACAATTGCATGAATTAAAAAAAATTTTATTGTGGTAAAATATGTAGCAATCTATCATCTTAACCGTTTTTAAGTATACGTTTAATGGCATTAAGTAACATTCATATTATTGTGCAACTCTCATCATCTTCCATCTCCAGAACTTTTCAGCTTGCAAAACTGAAACTCTATACTCATGAAACAATAACTTTCCATTCCCTCTTCTTCCCCATCCCCTGGCAACCATCATTCTTTCTGTCTGTGAATCTGACTAGACTAGGAACCCATGTAAACATGTCTTTGTGACTGGCTTATTTCACTTAGCACAGTGTTCTCAAGCCTCACCCGTGGTGAAGCATATGTCAGAATTCCCTTTATTCTTATGGCTGAATGTTATTCCATTGCTTATGTATTCTACACTTTGCTTATCCATTCATCTGAGGAAGATTGCTTTGATTTTTTGTCCTCTTTTTGACTATTGTGAATAGTTCTGCTATGAACATGTATATATAAGAATTAGTTTGAGATCCTGCTTTCTGTCCATTTGTATATGTACCTAGAAACGTAATTGCTGATCAAATGGTACTTCTGTTTTAATATATTGAGGAAACTGCCGTACTGTTTTCCGCAGGGATGGTTGCATGAGTTTTAAAACAATGTTTTATTTTCAACACATTTAAAGATAATAGTTTGGACTAAGTATTCTTAAGACTGTGGTGAGGAGGTGCAAGCCTCTGGGAAAATGGTCAAACGGTTCCTTTCTTCTCATTCTTGCTTTTTGCTTGTCCCATTCTCAAGTCCTGCTTTTAGTCTCTGGCTTGCTTTTCACAGGAAGCAAAGAACTGGCTGAATTACCCAACACCTTGGAGCCTGATATGCCCTTTCTTATGGTGTTTGCTAGCTTTTTTTTTTTTTTCCTAAAAGAGATAATTTCCATGTAGGTTTCCTTTTTTCTCTAAATAAACCCTATGAGCTGAATATGTTTTGCTTTTTTTTTTTTTGAACCAGGGATTGAACTCAGGGACACTCGGCCACTGAGCCACATCCCCAGCCCTATTTTGTATTTTATTTAGAGACAGGGTCTCACTGAGTTGCTTAGAGCCTCGCTAAGTTGCTGAGGCTGGCTTTAAACTCGTGATCCTCCTGACTCAGCCTCCCAAGTCACTTGGATTACAGGTGTGTGCCACCACGCCTGGCTATGTTTTGCTTTGAATGGGGTGGGGGATATCATTGGAGGATGCTGAAGTAAAGGCTATAGAGCAGCCACTCAGGGACAAAGAAAGGTCACAAACTGCTAGGATCTAGCCCCTCAAGGTCCAGGGCCCCATTTTACAGATAAGGGAACAAAGCCTTCTGCCAAGTGAGGAAAGCGAAAGATGATTCCAAGGAAGCAAAGCCCCAAAGGATGGGCTTACCAATTCTGGTGGATGTGGTGTTAGTGCTCCTGACTGAGTTCCCAGGGACCTGGAGCCATGCGTGGGCACCATGAGCTGCCTGTGCGGTGGACATTTCTCATTTTTCCTCCATGCATCTTAGATGACCCTAGAACTTTGTTCTAGCCTGTTTCTGAGGCTAACTGGGAAGCTTGTCTATTGAACATTTATCTGCTATCTGTTGAAAGAGATGTGGGGAGGGGGACAAGATTAGGGAAACTTGAACAAAGCTTCATGGAGAGCTATCATGACATTATTAAAAATGGACCCTTAGATGCCTGGTTATATAAAGTTGTTTTATTTTCTTTTGCCAGTTCTCATTACAACACACATTATTGCGACATGCTTCTCTTCTCGTAAGTGTCTTCTCAAGGTCACGCCCGCCCTGGCTGATCCTTCTCCTTCTTGACCTTCTGCCAATGCCCCACTGTGAATCACCAGAGCCGTCTGCTCTCCCTTCTTGCTCACCTGCAGCTGAGGACTGGTCAAGAAGATGGGAGAGTTACACTATTGGTTCAACTACCAGCATGTGGTCTGCAAGCTCCACTGCACACGGGACTCTCACTGGCATCTGCCCATTACCGCTCTCCTTCAGTCTCTCTCCCCACTCTCCCACTCAGCATCTGCTCTCTCATCCTTCCTCATGTTGGATGAGAATTCCTTTAAGCTTCCTGGCCCCAAACCCACAAATGTCCTTTCTCTCTGTTCCAGGACTCTGAAACAAATTACTCCCTCTCATCCAGGGGTAATTCCTCCAACTGGGATCATGACACCTTCAAACTCCTTTTTCTTAGATACTTTGTTATTTTCTATATCTAAACCCCTACTTCCTCAAATCTTCAATATTTTTTCTTTCTTTGCTGGCAGATTATGAGCCTCCATAGGCTTACAATGCCAACAAAAGGAAAAAAAAAAGGTAGAAAACATGATGCTGCTTTGAAGTGAAGTATCTTAGAGTTCTGTCTCTCCCTCAGTTGAGCTTCTAGCAAGAGAACCCAGTCATGTAGCTCCCCTTCTAGCCCTTTCTTTAGGCTCTGCAATTGGCTTCTGCCAATTAAATCCCACCAGAGCCTGAACTGTTCACTGGAAGGTGAGCAGGCAATTAAGGGTCTTCTCACCAGATCTCTTTCCAGAATCTGAAGGTGTGATCTTTCCATTCTTCTAGGGCAATCCCAGTGCCTCCTGGCATATGAAAGGAACAGATTCTTTGTGATAAGTATGAATTGCAGCTCCATCAGGGAATAATAGCTGTGTGATTTTGGACTTATCATACACCATTTCTTAGGCCCACTTTTCTCATCTTCCAAATGGGGCAAAGAGCAACTAACTCTACAGTCTTGGGAAAGACCAAGGAGGGGTTGCAGGTGGAGTAGTGGTGCCCAGGATGCTTTTTACTACCTAGCCCGTGGTTGTGATGCTTGGGGGCCCACATTTCATTTCCTTTTTCTATGCCTTGCTATGTTCCTTCTTCATCCATCTCTATAATCAGATCTTCTTTCTTTGCACACACCTTATATAGATTTTTATTCTATAAACTCCAACAGGACATGTGCTCTGCACCACACAGTTCCCTGCTGATTTCTCAGGTGCTCTTTCTGAGTAACTCATACTCGGGATTTTTCATCATGGATCCTGTTCCCAGGTCCCCAGATGAACACAGTGGCCAACCCATCAGAAAATGGCTTTGGGGTGTCTCACAGACAGAGCCAAGACTGAACTCATTTCTTCCCTGATACCTGTGCCTTCTCCTCATTTCCAGTCTCAGTCAGTGACACCACCTTCACTAGGTCATGCCTAATACCTCAGCGCCTTACCCCATTAATGGAAGGTCTTTGGGATTCACTCTCCTTTAGTAGGTCTTGTGTCAATCACCCTTTTCTCTTTATATTGCCATGTCCTTAGTTAAATTCTTCAAGATTTTGGACTTGGCACAAGGAGCAGTTCCTCTCCTCTTCCCAGCAAACCCCACCAGCTACCCCTCCCCTATCTTGCTTATGTCCCTTCCTAGGTGAGGCCTTCCTGGACCTCCCTTGCTGGGTGGGCTGTTCTTATGTGCTTGGTGCCCCCTTACCTCTCATGAGTCATGACCAGCAGCAAGTCTGAGACCAGCAGGAGTCACACACTCTCCCTCCATGGCCTCTCCTCAGCACATGAGCCAGCACTCACAGGGACTTATGGAGTAACTCAATGTGTAGGCAGATATGCATTTATGTTAAAGAATGTTCAGTAAAATTAAAGTTAGATTTGGTAAAAAACAAAACAAAACAAAATTCTATGGATATTGACATGGGATGCCAAAATACATAGCATCATTGGTCAAGATTAAAAGAAACTTTTTTTTCTGTTTTTTTTTTTTTTTTTGGTACTGGGGATTGAACCCAGGAATGCTTTGTCACTGAACTACATCCCCGGTCTTTTTTATTTTTTATTTTGAGTCAGGGTCTCACTAAGTTCTTGAGGGTCTCACTGAGTTGCTAAGGCTGGCCTCAAACTTGTAATCTTCCTGCTTCAGTCTCCCAAGTCGCTGGGATAACAAATAGTACCAGCAAACCTCTGTTTTATAAGCAAGCATTCTTGAGATAAGTTTAAAGACCAAATAAACCATTTCAGCCTGAAGTCTGTGTTCTTTCTGCTGGGGAGAATCCCAGAATTCACAGGTCTCTGTGTTGCAAGATTATGAATGGTGGAGCAGAGATTGGGCCCAGAGTCTCTACCAGTTCGCTGACCCATTGTGACAGGGATGCAGGACACTGGTCATGTAGAACACAGGACATGGACTGTAAGACCTTCCTGGGGTCTTCCTATAGTGTGCTTGCCCATACCAATTTCCTGTACCCCATCCATTCTCTGAACCCCAGCCTGTGTGGGCCTCAATGCTCCTAGGACCTCCTCTTCTCTCCAACATGCTTTCAACTTCTAGGCTGCTTCTTGCCCACTGAATGGTGAATGAGAGTGATGTCTTCTGGTCAGTCTTTTGGTAACAAGCAGAGGGACTGGGAGTGGGGAAGTGTGTGCTCTGCATTTGTGGGTGACTCTGGGAGCTATACTCCTGGATCTCCAAACTTGCCTTCCAAACTCTTTTCTCATTTTCTCCCCTGAAGGCCCCTCCACCCCTCGTACTCTCCCTGGCTTTAATCCTTAGCACCCTTTGGTACCTTTTCAGTGATTTCAACAATAAGAAACTTCTGGAAGGAGGACTATTGTAAAGAAATTGTATAAT
Organism: Glaucomys volans; assembly: GCA_020662805.1. Lineage (NCBI taxonomy): Eukaryota > Metazoa > Chordata > Mammalia > Rodentia > Sciuridae > Glaucomys > Glaucomys volans. Next base: position 76,377 of record JAJEJO010049982.1, on the reverse strand, counting down.
AATTACCCTGACTATGGTCTCATTGAACTACTTTATTCCCCAGAGGAAATAATTTGATCACAATATGAGGACATGGTCACCGCTAAATGACAATGGAGTTCCGGGGAAGTCAGTGCGGCAGTGTGTTTGAAGGACTGCCCATGACTAAAATTCAGGCAGGAAGCAAGAGGAAGTTTAGCAAAGGGTTTGCTATAAGAGAAAGACAGATCCTGCCAAAGCAGAACCACCCAGTTGGTTATTTTAAAAATAAGTTGGAGCAGAGTGGATTTTGGTTTCTTCAAACCCGCATGCATGTACCAGAATAGCTCATGCCTGGCATTCTGCATGTGGGCAGCATTCTTAGCTCCTCAGTTTGGGTTTAATGGTTCTTTAGTTGAGAATGGAAGGCAATAAAAGAGGCTTTTTGCTCTGTGGGTGGAACTTTCCCATCAGATAAGGTCCTGCTCATTTTCTCTTTAGAACTAATTTCTTGGGACTACCTAGACTCTTTCTCTCTCTTTTATTCTTGTTAATGGCAATTATGGTTGTTAATTGGCAGAATGTTTGATGACTCCTCACACTGGTTCTGCCAGTCTGAAACAAACTCGGCTCCCCTCCACAGGCCTCACCTCAGCAGCCCCCCCAGTTCTCAGTCTCAATCTCTTGAATCTCTGACTGGGATAATGCACCTGGCACTCACCGTATCCCTGTCTCCAGGCTCCCTCAATTCTGCCCATTTTCCCCATGGCCACTAGAATTTCTTCACTGAAGTACACACCCGAGGGCGTCTCCCTCGGCTCTCAGCCTTCGCTGACTGTCTTGTGCCTGAGAACAGTGTCCAGACTGGGCGAGGAAACCCAGGACCCACCACCATCTGCTCACGGACTGCAACCTGAAGTCCAGCCTTGGAGAATGTTCCTGTTCCTCTGTTCCATTACATATCCTCAGGTCCCCTCTCGGAGGGAGTGTGCTTCTCTGTCAAATGGCTCTGGTCTCCTCAGTCTGGCCTGTTCTAGGCTTATTTACGGGCGTGCAATAGCTCTTCCAGCAGCGGGAAGTCTGCTGCGTCTTGTTGACTTTTACTTTTCCCACGGCAGCTACTTCAGGGCTGCGTGTGTGAGATGTCCTTGCCAAACACTCAGTGAAGCTTCAGGAAACATAGGGATAAAAGAGTGGAGGAGTTAATGCATGTATTTGATTTTTTAAAATTTAATTTCAAGACAGGGTCTTTTTAGGTTTCCTTGGCTGGCCCTGAGCTCACCATGTTCCTGCCTCAGCCTGGAGTAGCTGGGATCGTAAGTGTGACACTGCACCCAACTTTAGTGCATTTTTTATAACACTGTCATGACTTTGTTCAAAAACGCAGTTGCACAAAAATGTTAACTTCAAGGTTCTAAGGAAGAGATTCTCAAAGAACTTACACACCATGTACACACTGCCATACGCAGAGTATTAAAATAGGACCCAAAACGTACACAAAATGTAAACCCTCCTGACTTATTTGCTTGAAAATACTATCCAAAAAGCTAAATAAGTCCTTAAAATTTTCTGGAGACTCACGAAGTATTGTTTTCAAACCAAAGAACTCTAGTTTTGATTGCAAATACGATGACTGATGTCAATATATGGATTTCATTTTAAAAATAAGTATTTTATAATCTGGCATAGTACGTAATGAGAATTCTGAGGGACTAAAGCAGGGCATTTCAATTGTTTAAATTAGAAGAAAAATGTTAATCTTTTGTATTTTCTGATCCCCCTACTAAATTTATCCCAAGTATTTTTTTCAGTCAGTTGTGCTACTGTTTCAGTTTCTCCACAGATAACCTCGATTTTTACTTTAAAACACCAAGTCATACATTTTGAACTAAAAAATAAGAGGTACTATACTCGGTAACTTAAATGTGTCCCAGTAGAGAAGTATAACTTCAATTAATTTGGTAACACTAACTTTTAAAAACCTTACAAACACTAAAAACAAAGAAAAAAACTTTTAGCCAAGATTAAAAAAGTAATTGCTTTGAACATGGAACTTTCATGACAAAAAGGAAGATGTGCTTGTCTATTCTTTATATTTTATTTAGTAGCCATGTTAAGTAAGCACACACTCACACTTATCCCAGATGTCCTTCTATTTCAATGGACATTCATTGAAAATTAAGATTTATTTTAATATTGAGTCCCAAATATTTTTCCAACTGTCTATTATATTCTAATTAAATTCTATATCTGATAATGCTTTAAAATTATGGGAAGAATAACCAAAGGTTCTACTCAAAAAAATTATAAAACTGCGCAGGGTTGGTATCCAAATCCTTTGGGAAGCCAACTTAAAAATTTGACTGGAAATGTCTCATTAATTATCAACAGGCAATCATTCTGACTTTTTGAGGAACGTTGATGCTGCTTCCAAAAGCCTCCCTGCTTCTTTTCTTTCTTCACTCTACTAGAATGGTCTTACATGTGGGCAGCCAAGAAAGATTTGAAGTAGGCACAGCTTGCTGCGTAAAACTGTTACCAATAACACTATTCAGACCTCAGCAAATCCTCAGTTCTTCCACTGTTTAAAACTCAGATGGGTCTGAAGGTGGTTGAGGTGTAAGGTAAAGGTTTTCTGAGTATCCACAAGTTCCCAACTTTCTTTTGGGCTAGAGAGAGTGAAGTGAAACAAGAAGGGAAGGTGATCAAAAAAACATTGCTGAGAGAGAAAGAATGCAGCCTGAAGAAAGGGCTCCCCTGCATGTGTCTGCACTTCACATATGCAGTTTTTCCTTCAAGAGTAATATCTTATCAATCACCACACAATCCATAAACTATATTATTGACTAGAACCTCCCCCAAATCCACAAGTTATATTGCTGAACAGGACTTTTATTATTCTGCTTCTACCTTCCAACTTCATTCATGTGGCAACAACAAAATGACCCCTGCCTAAAAAAAACCAAAAAAACACCCGGGTACCCTTAGCCATTTTTTTAAAAAAAGTTAAAGCCTTTAAACTAAAGATCCCTGGATCATCTCTAGAAAAAATAATCAACTTATTCAAGAGACTGCTGTCATTTCATATTACAACTGACTATAATTTCAGTTAATTTATAATAGCTTTAAAATAAAATTTATAATAGCTTTAAAATCTTATGAATAAAATTCACCAAATTGTGTAAAAGAAGTCATATTTTAATTAGGGACTAAAATTTACTAATACAATGAATTTGAATTAGAAAAATTAAGATTCTAAATATAATTAATTGCTAGAGAATTTATTAATGGAGGAGTGTCAATGAAATTTTTTCTCAATATACAATGTGATCATTAGCAGACTAGTGAATCTTAATTAGAATGATAAGGCAAAAATAGTAAAACCACACTTTTCTTATAAAAAGTTAAACATTATCTTCTGTAGGGAGAGCTATCATACATGATCTGATCACTCTATTGCACACCCAGGAATGTTGGGGAATCTGGCCTTAGAATTTAGTGGGGGATCATCTTCCTCTTCATCATTTTCAGCATCTCCTTTCCTTTTCTTTCTCACCCAGACCTTTTTTCTCTTCCTCCTATTCTTCCCCTTCTTCAACATAGTCATCATCATCTTCATACTGAATGTCTTCTTTCATCAAGTATGAGAGGCCCCTTCCTCTTCTCCCTCTCCCAATTCTGAGCCTGCTTCATCTTCATCCTCCTCCTGCTCTTCTTCCTCTGCTTCCTTATCCACACGGTGGACCAGTTTCATCTTTCTCTTCATCTCTATCATCTTCATCTTCCTCCTCCTACTCTTTGGAGTCTGATACTTCGTTATCTTCTTCATCAATCCATCCATGTGATTTGTTGCAGCAATTCAAAAATGCTTCTCTGTGATCTTCCGGCTTTGTGATCTCATAGTAAGTCTTTTCAAATTAAAAAAATTTCATATTTAAAATTTTAAATGGGGGATAAAAAATGAGAGAGAAAAGAAAAAAAGGGGAGACAGAATTTCATCAAAATAGAAAATAGAGGAAATATCAGTAGATTAGATGAAGGGGACCACGGAGGAGGAAGAAGGGAAGGGAAAAGGGAAGAACAACAGATTGACTCCAACTGAATTTTATATGTGCATGCGTGGATGTGGCACAGTGGATCCTGGCATCGGGTGTTTCCACAGGACACTAACTCAAAAAAAGTAAACTGTAAATGGATTGAATTGAAGAGGGGTCGATGAAATGGAGGAAGGGGAGCAGGGAGTGTGGGGTGTGGGGAGTGCTGGGGACTGAATTGGAGCAGGTTGGGGTCCTTGCTTTTGAGATTATGTCAGGGTGTGTCTTGGTTTTGTATCATAACTAAGAAGAATAAACAAGAAAAATTTAAAAGATTTCCCAGAGCTTTTCCTATGCTGAGGTCTTTGATTTTGTTTCCACTCAGATTGAGATCGTAAAAATCTGGACATTTTTCTGCCAGGCCTTCCAAGACTCCAGAAATTATGTTGTCACTAAGTTTCAACTTGTGAAGTTAATTTAAGGTGGGAAATTGGGCCAGTGAACTTAATTCCACGTAAGCAATACTCAGAAACTTAAGTTTTTCAAAAGTATCATTCATGCCTTCAGTTTCCCATTGACACACAGGCGATTATTAGGAGCTGACTCTGACTCCACCCCCAGGGCGCCACTCCCCAGGGCTCCACTCCCCAGGGCTCCACTCCCCAGGGTGCCACCCCCAGGGCTCCATCCCCAGGGCTCCACCCCCAGGGCTCCACTCCCCAGGGCAGCACCCCCAGGGCCCCACCCCCAGGGCCCCACCCCCAGGGTGCCACCCCCAGGGCTCCACTCCCCAGGGCTCCATCCCCAGGGCTCCATCCCCAGGGCTCCACCCCCCAGGGCTCCACCCCCCGGGCCCCCCCCCCCAGGGCTCCACCCCCCAGGGCTCCTCCCCCAGGGCTCCACTAGCCAGAGCTCCACTCCCCAGGGCTCCACTCCCCAGGGCTCCACCCCGCAGGGCTCCACCACCCAGGGCTCCACTCCCCAGGGCTCCACCCCCCAGGGCTCCACCCCGCAGGGCTCCACCCCCCAGAGCTCCACCCCTAGAGCTCCACCCCCAGGGCTCTGTTCCTCAATTCCGCGTTTCCATTCTCTTCATCTCTATGTCCTCCTCCTGCTTTTTGGCAGCTATCTCCTCCTTTCTCCTTTCCTGCTTTTCCCACTACCCCCAACCCTGAAATTTAAAGAGATTTGGAAATGAGTGAAGAGAAACACGGATATAAATACCCAATACCACCAGACATATGTGAGGGAGAAAGAAAAGAATAGCAGATGGAATTCTAACTTGGCTGCCCCCACTTCTTTGCCCATGTCTGCATGCGTGTGTGCGGGTGCGTACGTGCATGCGCAACACACACACACACACCAACACCAACAGTTCTTTCCCTTCAGGGACTGTTCAGAGAGCCTTTTGAAAGGGTTATTGGTTATTGGTTATTGGAATCATTTAAGGAATAGACTAAGAAGGAAGGGTATTGTGAGTGAAGAGTGATGGTGTGTTTGTGAATGGTTTTTATTGATGCATAACAAATCGCCACAAAGTTAGCATGTAAAATAGTGCCTGTTTATGATCTTGAAATTTCTTTAGGTCAGAAGTAGAGGCCCCCAAAGACTCAGGTCCCCTGAGTCTTTGCTCAGGGTCTCATGCAGCTGAAATCAAGGTGTTACCTGGGCCTTGATCCTTCAGAATAGAATTTAGATCCTTGCAGTTGTGGGACTGAGATGCTTTTCCACTCCCAGCTCTCACTGGGGTCACTGTCAGCTCCTAGAGGTCACCTGAACTCCTGGCCACGTGGCCCCTCCAACAGAACCTCTCAGACTTCCACTCTGTTCTCCAGGAAAGTCTTTTGTAAGGACTTGGCTTAGGTCAGGCCCACCCAGGATAATCTCCCTGAGATGAAGTTAAAGTTCACTGGTTGGGGACCTTGGTTATATCTATGAATTTCCTTTTGCCATAAAAGGGTTCTTAGTCTATTTTCTGTTACTGTTAAAAAATACGTGTGGTTGAGTAATTTATAAGAAAGAAGTTTATCTGGGTCGATGGTCTGGAGGCTGGGAAGTGCAAGAGCGTGGTGCCAGGATGGCCTCCTGCTGCTCCACGCGTGGTGGAGAGTAGAGGGCAAGTGGGCTTAGGCAGAAGAGGCAAAGCCTGGGGGTGGGCTCACTTTATAGCAACCTGCTGTTGCAACATCTGATTCAACCCCATGACAGCAGGAAGGGCATGAATCCATTCATGAGGACTCTGTACCCGTGAGTCCCCCTAGGCCCTGCTTCTTGACACTGCTGCTCTGAGGACCAAGCCTCGGTGTGAGCTTTGCTAGGGGACAAACCATGTTCAAATGATAGTAGAAGGCAAGGATCACAGGAGTGAGGGCCCACCACATTCACGCTCCCAGGGGCGGATTATACAACCGGGGCAGGAATCTTGGGGCCATCTTAGAACCTTGCCTTCCACAATGTTTGTGCGTGTGTGTGTGTGTGTGTGTGTGCATGCTCATGTGTGCATATTTGTGCATTGATTCTCTAGGTACTGTCTTTGAAGTTAAAAAAAGCAGCACAATTCACAATAGACAAGATATAGAGCCAACTTAGGTGCCCTTCAACAGGTGAATGGATAAAGAAAATGTGAGATACACACACACACACACACACGCACGCACACATGTACAATGGAGTATTACTCAGCCATAAAAAGAATGACTTCATGATATTTGCTGGTAAAAGAATGGAACTGGAGAATATCATGCTAACTGAAATAAAACAGTCTCTCATATGCAGCAGCTAATACAAAATAAGTGTAGGGGGGTGATAAAAAACAGAATAGAAGAAAGATCAGTGGAATAGACAAAGGGGAATGAAGGGAAGAGAGGAGGGATGGGATAAGGAAAAACAGTGGAATGAATCTGACCTAACTTTCCTATGTACATATGTGGATGTACCACAGTGAATCTCATCATCATGTATATCCACAAGACCCTAATTAAAATGAAAACTCTAAGTTAATAGCAGAAAGATCAGTGTGTAAGTATCAAATTAAGGTAGTCAACATTTCTATCTTCCTCAACATTAAAAAAACCTTTAATTAACATAAGACTTGTGCATATTTATGGGTGCAGTATATTTCTTTTTTTGTCCCCAATATGTATGAATTTAATGCACCAATAAGAAAGATGGAAAAAGTAAAATTAAAAAAAAAGAAAAAAATAAAAAGTATACAGGAGGTTATGCATAGGTTAGATACAGATAGAGACTGAGTATCTCTAATCTAAAAGCTTGAAATCTGAAATGTTCCAAAATGTTAAACTCTGAGTAATGACGCCACTTGTGAAAGTTCCACACCTTATCTCATGACAAGTCACAGTCAAAACACAGGTGAACTAAAAATAAACATCTCTAGTTATAAGAGAAATGCAAATCAAAACCACCTTAAGATTTCATCTTACCCCAATTAGAATGTCTTTTATTAAGAATACAGGCAACAACAGGTGTTGGCGAGGATGTGGGGAAAAGGGTACACTCATACATTGCTGGTGGGAGTGCAAGTTGGTGCAGCCACTCTGGAAAGCAGTGTGGAGATTCCTTAGAAAACTTGGAATGGATCCACCATTTGACCCTGCTATCCCACTCCTTGGCCTATACCCAAAGGACTTAAAATCAGATTACTACAGTGATGCAGCCACATCAATGTTCATAGCTGCTCAATCCACAATAGCTAGATTGTGGAACCAACCTAGATGTCCTTCAATAGATAAATGGATAAAGAAACTGTGGTATATATACACAATGGAATATTACTCAGCCATAAAGAAGAATAAAATTATGGCATTTGCAGGTAATTGGATGATGTTGGAGACTGTTATGCTAAGTGAGATTAGCCAATCCCAAAAATCCAAAGGCAGAATGATCTTTCTGGTAAGTGAATGATGATGCATAATGCGGGGTGGAAGGGTGGCAAGAATGGAGGAAGGATTGATAGCATAGAGGGAGGGGAGGGGTCGGGTTGGGGGGTAATAATAACAGAATGAGACAGACATCATTGCCCTGTGTACATGTATGAATGCACAGATGGTGTGACTCTCCTTTGTGTACAACCAGAGAAACAATAGCTGTACTCCATTTGTGCTCAATGAATCAAAATTAAATAAATTTTAAAAAAAGAAAAATAAAGTGACTCATGTAACTAAAAACTGAAAAAAAAATTATATAAACTTTCAAGCCACAAGGTGCATATGAAACATGAATGAATTTCATTTTTAGATTTGAGTGCAATCCCCAAGATATCTTACTATATATTTGCAAATATTCCAAAATTTGAAAAAAAAATCCAAAATATGAAACACTTATGGTCCCAAGCATTTTGGGACCTATACCATGGCATTTTGTATAAGGTACCTGAACATCCATGGATTTTGGTATCCACAAGTGTGAGGGGCCTGGAACCAATTCCTCAGGAATATTAAGAGATGAGCACATTTTCTCCCCAGTAATTCATTCTCCTATTGAAGTTACCCACTCACTCTAACCACTTTTACTATGATTTTTTGGGTCACTCCCCACAAACTCTTTTCTCAAGAACATTGCATTTCCTGTAAAGCGTTTTCATCTTTGAATTCTGCATGGCGGCTCATGTCTATGATTCCAACAACCTGGGAGGAAGAGGCAGGAGGATCCCAAGTTCAAGGTCAGACTTAGCAACTTAGTGAGACCCTAAGCAACTTAGCAAGACTCTGTCTCAAAATAAAATATAAAAGGGGTTGGGAGATGTGGCTTAGCGGTAAAGCAACCCTGGGGTTGATCCCCATTACCAAAAAAAAAAAAAAAAAAAAAAAAAAAAGTTTGAATTGCCTGTTAGAAAGCTTAAGGCCACTTTTGTGAACGAGCTACTTCTTTCTCCATCTTATAATCTTGTCCTTTGCATTATCTCCAATACTTTTTTTTAAAGTCACCATGTTTTTAACATCTTTGTAAAACCTCCTTGGTACCTTTTAGAACAACATGAAATTATCATAAATGAATAATCAGTGCTTGCACTAACTGCCTACATAAACTCAATTACCTCTCCTTTACTAGCAGTGAAATGGAAAAGAACCAAAGTAACACCATTTTATTCCGACCTGACTTTATCTTGTGCTTGCTTATAATGTTTTCCCTTCACCTCCTGAATCTGAATCTGTGTTGACAGTACAGTTGGACCTTCCGCATCCTTGTTTGTGGCCCTGATGTATAACAAAATGACTCTGAATGAATAATCAAAACAATTGTCTCACGTAATCAAAATATCTGTCTCAACAGGGTCTTTCTGACCTACATGTCCTCAATTGTTCTTTTGGGTTTTGTGGTTTTTGCCTTTATAAACTCTACTTCCAAAATCCAGGTGCTGGGAGTTCTCTGAGGCCCTAGCCTGCTCCCAGCCACTTGCTTGGCATGCGCATGGAAGGACCTCCTTTCCCCCTTTCAGTCTGGCTCAGTGTGTGGTGGTTTGGATTCTCGAGCACTCCATAACAGCGGGACGCTCATTTTACTTGGAGCATCTGTGGTCCCGTAACAAACAATTTTGATTTTTCAGGCTCCCTTCAAGTTTGCAGTGGTCTGTTGACATGGTTTTTGGCAATGATATGTAAAGAGAAGTTAACTTCAGAGTTTCCAGGAAAACTGTTACCTTACTATGAAAAGGGGGCAGTCTCAAGCATGCACACTCTTTTGCCCTCACTTCTTCCTGCTCATGAGTGGAACATGGTGGCATGATGGCTGGCATTACTGAAGTCGTCTTGGGACTGTGAAAGCCACAGGTCAAGAATGATGTCACAGGAAGTAAGCAGGATTCTTCCCTCATGATCTCAGGAAGCTTCAACAGTATCACCCCTGGAGTGCTTATTCTTAGACTTTTATATCACAAAATCAATAAATAATCTAATTTTTTTTCTTTTTTTGCAGTGCTAGGGATTGAACCCATAGCCTTAGTGCTTGGGAGGCAAGCACTCTACCAACTGAGCTATATCCCCAGCCCTAAGTTGCCTAATTTGATTAATCTGCTCTAGCTTGAGATTCCGTTACATACAACCAAAAGTAAATCTAATGCTCATACTTACTATCTCTGTTTCCCTACCGAACGTGCCTTCCCTTGTCTGTACTAGCTGCCTCCTTATCACACTGTGCCTACTACAACCCACTGAGGAGCTGCTCATCCTCTCACACCCCAGGAAACAAAGGCCACGGAGGTGTCAAGTAAGAGAGGCACTTTTGCTGTAAGAATGACCATATCCCTCCCTGGCACAAAGCAGAGTGCATGGCTATCAGGGTTAAGTGTGGAACCCTTGGGACAAATATCAGCAAAGGGTCATTTAAAAGTACTGCAGGCGGCTGGATGCAATGGTGCATGTCTGTATATCAATGACTCTGGAGGATAAGGCAGAAGGATCACAATTTCAAGCCCAGCCTGACCAATTTGTAAGACCTTGTCTCAAAATAAAAAATAAAAAGGGCTGGGAATGTAGTTCAGTGGTAGAGCAGCCCTGGGTTCAAAGAAAATGCTGCAATCGGATAGGTTTTCACCCCTATCACTTCCCCCCCACCAAAGAAGTGCTGCAGCCTGATAGGGTTTTGCCAAAGTTAAAAAGAGACTGTTTCCCGCCCCAAGAGAGGGTCTCTGTGGGAGGACTGAGAATCAACAAGAGAAGCAGTGGCCACTGAGAAAAATGAATCATCACACACGTGGATGAACACAGGTTAAGAACCTGAATCAAACAAAGAAATTGTCTGCTCTAAGCACCCCTGAGGCCCAGAGAGCATGATGTTGTAGCATTATCAGTCAGGTAAGAACTTTCTGTGTCCCCTAGCCTTTTGTCCCTCTTGATGATACAGCCCTCCAGGGGCTCAGAAGCTATGGGCATCAAGTAGAGGGAGGAGAAATAAAGAAAACTAGTTTTCTGTCCTCTTCCAGGTGTGGGGAGGCTGCCTGATGCAGGCTCTGACTGTAGGAGAGGAGAGGATTTCATTCTAAATCAATTTTACAATATGATTCTTTTTTTTGTACACAAATGGGGTACAATTTTTCATTTCTATGGTTGTACACAATGTAGATTCACACCATTCATGTAATTTTACATACACGTAGGGTAATACTGTCTGTCTCAGTCTACTCTCTTTCCTTCCCCCACCCTCTCCCATCGCATTTTCCTCTACACCATCCAAAGTTCTTCCATTCTTCTCTTGCCCCTGTCCCCACTCCCTGTAATGTATCATCATCCACTTATCAGAGAAAACATTGGGCCTTTGGCTTTTTGGGCTTGGTTTATTTCTCTTAGCATGATATTCTCCATTTACTAGCAAATGCCATAATTTTAATCTTTATGGCTGAGTAATATTCCATTGTGTATATGTACCACAATTTCTTTATCCATTCATCAATCAAGGGCATCTAGGTTGGTTCCACAATCTAGCTATTGTGAATTTAGCAGCTGTGAACATAGATGTGGCTGCATCCCTATACTTTGCTGATTTTAAGACCTTTGGGTGTGAACCGAGGAGTGGGATAGCTGGGTCAAATGGTGGGTCCTTTCCAAGTTTTTTGAGGAATCTCCATACTGCTTTCCAGAGTGGTTGAACTAGTTTGCAACTCCACCAGCAATGTATAAGTGTGCTTTTTCCCCCACATCCACACCAACACTAATTATTGCTTGTATTCTTGATAATAGCCATTCTAATTAGAGTGAGATGAAATCTTAGGGTAGTTTTGATTTGCATTTCTCTTATTACTAGGGATGTTGAACATTTTTTCATCTGTTGATGTTTGTCCTTATCTGTTGATTGTTTGTAGATCTTCTTCTGTGAAGTGTCTGCTCATTTCCTTAGCCCATTTATTGATTGGGTTATTTGTATTCTTGGTGTACAGTTTCTTGAGTTCTTTATAGATTCTGGAAATGAGTGCTCTATCTGAAGTGTGTGTGGTGAAGATTTTCTCCCACTCTGAAGGCTCTCTCTTCACATTGCTGATTGTTTCCTTTGCTGAGAAAAAGCTTTTTAGTTTGAATCTGTCCCATTTATTGATTCTTGCTTTTATTTCTTACCCTCTGGGGGTCATGTTAAGGAAATCTGGTCCTAGGCCAATATGATGAAGATTTGGACCTACTTTTTCTTCTATTTGGTGAAGGGTCTCAGGTCTAATTCCTAGATCCTTTTTCCATTTTGAATTGAGTGTGAGAGATAGGGGTTTACTTTCATTTTCCTGCATATGGATTTCCATTTTCCCAGCACCATTTGTTGAAGAGGCTATCCATGTATACAATGTGCTGATCAGTCAGGGTAATTCGTGCTTCTAGCTCTTTATCATTACTTTATGTTTGGCATCTTCTAGGTTCTTTCTTTTGGTTATTCATAAATTGTATAACAGGTTATGTTCAGGATAGTCCCCCCCAGTACACTGTGAGACACTAGAAATTATTACTTCTAAATGTGCTTGGATCCCAGTTCTCCAACCTCCTACTATTCTCCCTCCCCTCCGCCTTCTCCAGCCTCTTGCAATGACTGTTATTTACTCTGATCAGTTTTTTTAAAAAATCCGCAGATGAGAGAGAACATACGACATTTGTCTTTCTGTGTCTGACATATTTTACTTAGCAGTGTCTTCCGTTCTATCCAGTTTGCTGCAAGTGATAGTAGATTATTCTTTTTTTTTTTTTATGAACAAGTAACACTCCATTGTGTTTATATGCCATATTTTCTTATCCATTCACCTGTTGGGGGTGTGTGGGTTGAATCCATATCCTAGTTGCTGTGCACAGCAATGAAGATGGGTGTGCAGTCATCTCTGGCACGTTAGCTTCGCTTCCTTGGTATATACTCGGATGTTGGATAGATAGCCTTGGGCTTGCTAGGCAAATGCTCTACCACTGAGGCACATCTTTAGTACTATGTTCTGGATGTCAATCCTTTGTCAGGTGAATACCTGGCAAACCTTTTTCCTTTTTCTTCAGGTTGTATCTCCATTCTGTCGACTGTTTCCTTTCCCATGCAGAAGTTCCTTGGTTTGCCACATTCCTATTTGTTAGCTTTGTTTTCATTTCCTTTGCTTTTGGGGTCTTATCCAAAAAATCGTTGCCTATCCCAGGGTCTTAAAGTGTTTCCCCTATGTTTCCTTCTAGTAGCTTTACAGTTTAGCATCAGTCTTCAACATTTTGAATGAAATTGATTCCTGGCCCATCAAGTTATTCTAGATAATTGAGAGGACCTCAGCATGCTTTTCTAAAATCCAGCAAACTTTTTCCAAAGTAAATTAACATCACTTATATTTTCATTTATAATAAGATAGGGAAGGTTCCCTAAAATTTAATGATAATTGATTTGAGGAAAGGAATCTACTGAATTGATAAAATTACGTTAAACAGAATGTTATTTTGATTTATTTGGGATTCATGTATCTAGGAACAAACATAAATGAAAAACATGCTCCTTATGTTTTATGGGTTGCATATATTCTGCAAGTTCATTCTAGGATTATTTAGTTTAAAAACATCTCCTAGAATGTGGATCTTACTAGGTATTATATTCTAAAACAGATAAAGAGATAGGTCCCCACATAATGAACGCACTGATTAGCTGGGGGGTCGGGTGGCTGTGCCCTGGGTGCCTCTGCCTCCCAGATGGCTGATGGTGCCTGAATCTTCTCTGCAGACTTAATGCCGATAGCGTGGCCTTGGATGCTGGGGCCTCCGTGCTGACATGACTGAGCCAACCTCTGGAGGAGCCAAATGTCGCTTTTCGGCAGAGCCACATTGGATGCTACATCAGGCTCTCAGGAGACGGACCCTCCTTGCCCATCTGCCCTTTTGTCTTCCTCATGTCCTTTCCTCCTGTCAGAAGAATTTCTCCAATGCCTGAAAAAATCCCGATTTCACCTCCAGTGCACATAGCTGCCCTTGTCTGAGAGGTTTAAATGCCCATGTGAGACGTGATGTTAAGATTTGAGGTTAACAGCTTTGGTCTTGTAGACTTGACCTTATCTGCTTTAATCAGTGTTCAGTTCAAACTAGCAGCCTGCAACGACTCTAGCAGCCCTCACCCCTTGACTCTCCTCCCTACTGTGTCACTCCTTTATTTTTATTTTTTATTTATTTATTTTTTGGTACTGGGTATTAAACCCAGGGACACTCCACCACTGAGCCACATCCCCAGCCCTATTTTGTATTTTATTTAGAGACAGGGTCTCACTGAGTTGCTTAGGGCCTCACTAAGTTGCTGAGGCTGGCTTTGAACTCGCGATCCTCCTGCCTCAGCCTCCCAAGTGCTGGGATTACAGGCGTGCTCCACCGCACCCGGCTGTCACTCCTTTATTATCTGCTTGTGCTGACTTACCCACTCCCTGGGGTGGCTACAGATGACCCAGCCTTCCCTTCTTTGCAGGAGTAGAGAAGGGACGAGGAACAGAGAAAGACAACAAGCACATCCTGTGTTTACACAACATATTTAATTTCCCAAAGTCACAACCTTGATTTTTTTTTGTTGTTGTTGTTGTGCTGGGGATTGAACCCAGGGCCTTGAGCCTATGAACAACCTTGATTTTTTAAATGAAAAGTTTTGTATAATTATTTACTTTAAAACGAGGGACAGAGACTGGGGTTGTGGCTCAGTGGTAGAGCACTCGCCTAGCATCCGTGAGGCCCTGGGTTTGATCCTCAGCACCACAAAAAGAAAAAAGTATTGTGTCACTTACAACTAAAACAAAACAAAATATTAAAAAACAAAAAAAAAAAAACGAAGGGACATTAGCAGTTTCCAGCTTCTAGTCTTTCTACCTGGACAGGTTGGGCCACTCAGGCTGCTTCTGGATGTTTGGTGAGGGATGCTCTTCAGGGAAGAGTCCCACAGGGATCTGAGATGCTCTCCTGCACCGTTGAGTCACGTGGTTCTTCAGGAGTCAGGTGGGAAAGGAGAGGGGCTCAGCAGCTCTTGAGACCCCATGGCTTCCCCATTTCATGCCAGAGGATAATTAAAGGCTCGCTCTGCCTAGGAAGGTCTCCAGGAATTTGGTTGAGACTATGACTTCCACTCCCTACTCACAGAAGCCTGCCCGGCACTGATGTTAACACTTCCGCAATGGAAAAGGAGGGGTGCACTGGTTTCCTAGTGGCATATGTAGTTTTTAAGGTTTGTGCCCATGTGTGCAAACGTGTGTTCTGTGGCGTGTCGTGTCAGGATGAGGTTGGATGCAAGTTTCTGGCTGTGTTTTTTTGTGTGTGAAGCCTACATACGTGCACATGCATGGCGGTGTGTGTTGAATTCGTCTTTCTGTCTACACAGTGTTTCTGAGTGCATCTGAAGAGTTGGAAGAACCACACTTCTTTACTTGCGTTTACTGATTTTGCCCTCCATGTGCTTCATTTATGAAATGCCAGCTGCCTTTCCTCCTGCCCTACCCCCAGCCCAAGCCCAGCAGAAGGCAACTGGCCCAGCTGTCGTGCTGGAATGCGTTTTGCTCTTCTGGAGCACGCTTCATTACTTTTAAAGCTTTTGGAAGGCCTTGTGAGAGAGGTGCCGGGAGTTCATCACAGATTATTTTTAATAACAGAATTCTAGAGGGAAATAGAGTGCTGCGTTTCACTGGCAAACTCTTTTTCCATTTTAAAAGTAAACAAGACTCCATTTTCTACATTATTTATCATGTCATCCTTCTCTCTCCTTTTTACAGCCTCTATTTTTTTTTTTTTTTGCCTTGCTGGGGATTAAACCCAGGGCCTTGTGCTTGCAAGGCAGGCACTCTACCAACTGAGCTACATCCCCAGCCCTCTTCTCTCTCCTTTTTAATAATCCTCCAAATGGACTCATAAGGTCCAGAAATACAGCTATAGAACCCTTTCTATAAGAGATCAAACCCAAAGGGAGAGTGGCACCCGCTGAATGCTCAGGGGAGCACATTGAGAATCCCGGTTCAATAGGACTCAGGCCCCGAGGGTCATGGGGATGCATTCTGCTCCAAACTGCCACTTGCCATTTCAACTCAGCCCCACTCAGTGTGATACAAATGAACACATGGAGCACCTGCTTGGCTGCAGGCATGCTGCTAAGCTTCTATACGAGTGGGTGTGTGTGTGTGTGTGTGTGTAAATAAGTGAACAGACCATCACTGCCTCTTGAGAAAGTGGGTGTGATTGGTCCAAATCCCCCCTCTGTGGGCTTGAGGGCTGCCACAGTTAAGGACTTCACCATGTGCACGAGTCCCAGACCTGGAGCTGCGACCCTGACCCTAAGGCAGCATTTCCATGTGTAGCGGGTGGGGGCAGGGAGTCCCCCTGGGCACTGTTTTCTGCACAGACAGCAAGCACCTGGGGACTTCTGTGTCCTTGAATGGGGGACACAGGATGCTTGCCCCCACCTCAGGTCCCTCAAGAGACTCTGATTTTACCCTTAATCATCCTAGTCATTTTTTTAATTGTTAAAGCACAGAGGAATTCTGAGTAAGACACTATTCTGCCCAACTACAGCCAAGTGTGTTTGTTTCACGCTGTTTTGTTCTGATGTGCTTAAATACTTAGAAAAGTGATCATGAAGAATTCTAGAATTCTAGGCAACAAATTCAATACCACCTGTTTCTTCCAAGTCTCTCTTTCTACCCCCTCTTCATCTTTCTCTTTTCTTTTCTCTTCTTGTCATAAAAATGGTCAAGCATGGAATTCAAGCCATAGCAAATTCGTGGGGACCAGACCATACAGTCAAAGAACTCACAACTTGTTCGTTCTTCCAGTTGCCCTCAAAACTGGGAAAGGAAAAGACTCAAATCAACATCGTTGTCAACGGACACGTAGATTCGGGCAAGTCTACCCCTCCTGGCCATCTGATCTACAAATGTGGTGGGATTGATAAAAGAACCATTGAAACACTTGAGAAGGAAGCTGCTGAGATGGGAAAGGGCTCCTTCAAGTATCCTGGGTCCTGGATAAACTGAAAGCTGAGTGTGAGCGTGGGATCACCATGACATCTCCCTGTGGGAATGTGAGACCAGCAAGTACTATGTGGCTATCATTGATGCCCCAGGACACAGAGACTCTATCAAAAGCATGACGACAGGCACATCTCAGGCCGACTATGCTGCCTGAGTGTCGCTGCTGGTGAATTTGAAGCTGGTGTCTCCAAGAATGGGCAGACCCCTGAGCACGCCCTTCTGGCTCACACACTGGGTGTGAAACAACTAACTGTTGGTGTTAGCAAAGTAGATTCCACTGAGCCACCCTACAGTCAGAAGAGATGCGAGGAAATCATTAAGGAAGTCGGCACCTACATGAAGAAAACTGGCTACACCCCTGACACAGTAGCATTTGTGCCAATTTCTGGTTGGAATGGTGACAACACATTGGAGCCGAGTGCTAATATGCTTTGGTTCAAGGGATGGAAAGTCACCCGTAAAGGTGTCAGTGCCATTGGAACCACACTGCTCGAAGCTTTAGATTGCATCCTGCCACTAGCTTGTCCAACTGACAAGCCTTTGCGTCTGCCCCTCCAGGATATCTACAAAATCGATGGTATTGGTAGTGTCCCTGTGGGCCGAGTGGAGACTGGTGTTTTCAAGCCTGTATGGTGGTCACCTTTGCTCCAGTCAATGTCACGATTGAAGTAAAATCCGTTGAAATGCACCATGAAGCTCTGAGTGAAGCTCTTCCTGGAGATAATGTGGGCTTCGATGCCAAGAACGTGTCTGTCAATGATATTCATCGTGGCAATGTTGCTGGTGACAGCAAAAGTGACCCAGCAATGGAAGCAGCTGGTTTCACTGCTCAGGTGATTATCCTGAACCATCCAGGCCAACTCAGTGCTGGCTCTGCCCCTGTACTGGATTGTCACACAGCTCACATTGCTTGCAGGTTTACTGAGCTCAGAGAAAAGATTGATCGCCGTTCTGGTAAGAAGCTGGAAGATGGTCCCAAATTCTTGAAGTCTGGTGATGCTGCCATTGTTGATATGGTTCCAGGAAAGCCCGTGTGTGTTGAGAGCTCCTCTGACTATCCTCCTCGGGGTGGTTTTGCTGTTCGTGACATGAGGACGACAGTTTCTGTGGGTGTCATCAAAGCAGTGGACGAGAAGCCTGCTGGAGCTGGCGAGGTCACCAGGTCTTCCCAGACAGCTCAGAAGGCTAAATGAATATCACCCCTAACACCTGCCGCCCAGTCTTAATCAGTGGTGGAAGAACGGTCTCGGAACTGTTTGTCTCAACTGGCCATTTAAGTTTGATAGTAAAAGACTGTTAATGATAACAATGCATCGTAAAACCTTCAGAAGGAAAGGAGAATCTTTTGTGGACCATTTTTTGTGTGTGTGGCAGTTTTAATTATTAGTTTTAAAAATCAGTACTTTTTAAGGGAAACAACTTGACCAAAAAATCTGTCACAGAATTTTGAGACCCATTAAAACAAATGTTTAATGAGAAAAAAACAAAAAAACTGTTGAGCATCCAAGTGCCAGGAAGTGTGGGAGGAGCTGAGGGCCGCCCTGCTCGCTGGGCTCATGGTCTCAGAGGGAGATGCATTTGTGCGCACACACACAGGGGAAGTACAGGATGGGAACCAGAGCTTGGAGGAGTTTCAGACAGAATTTAAACTGTCCTTAAGCCTAGGTGGGACTTAGGCAGAATTCTGGTAAAGATGGGGGTGATCCCTGATGATGAACAGAAGCCTGGAGGTAACAGTTAATACATGGGGCTTCCATCCTAGGTTCCTGGGACAGAAGGGCCCCTCAGGAGATGGAGGAGAAAATGAGCAGAGCTAGGTCCAAGAGGAACTGAGGGCAGTGAGCTTGGACATTGAGGACAATGATGTTTGGACACTGTTACGAAGGAATCTCAAGTAGGTAGCAATGCAGGATGAACTTTATGATAACGGAAAAATAAAACATCACTTTGTACAGAAAACTGAGGGAGGGACAAAGAGCAGAGTTTGGGCAAGAAGACATTGCCACATTGCATTCTAATTTGCAAAGCCATTTTCCTGGGATTATGCTCAAATGTATACTTATTTCAATAATTTACTTAATATCAATCTAAACATATTTTTAGTATAGTAGCTTCCTCCTCATCCATGGGGGATATATTCTAAGGACTCTCCCCCAGTGGATGACTGAAATCTTGGATAGTATGCCAGTTCTATATATATGATCTTTTCCCTATGCACTCCATACCTAGGCTAAGTTTAATACTGCTAGTCAGTCTGACTACTAAGTGACTGGGAATGGCTACTAAGTGACTATTGGGTGGATGGTGTATACAGCCGGGATATATTGCACAAAGGAACAATATCAGGTCGTGGGTGGAACAGAATGGGATGATGTAAGATTTCATCACACTGCTCAGAATGATGTGCAATTTAAAGCGTATGGATTTTTAAAAATTTTTAATTTTACAGACTGCATTTTGATTCATTGTACACAAATGGGGTACAATTTTTCATTTCTATGGTTGTACACAATGTAGATTCACACCATTCATGTAATCGTACATGTACACAGGCTAACAATGTCTGTCTCATTCTACTATCTTTCCTTCCCTACCCCTTCCACCCCACTTTCCTCTACACCATCCAAAGTTCCTCCATTCTTCTCTTGCCCCCCACCCCCATTATATATCATTATCCACTTACCAGAGAAAACATTTGACCTTCGTTTTTGGGCTTAGCTTATTTCACTTAGCATGATATTCTCCCACTCCATCCATTAACCAGCAAATGCCACAATTTTATTCTTATTTATGGCTGAGTAATATTCCATTGTGTATATACACACAGTTTCTTTATCCATTCATCTATTGAAGAGCATCTAGGTTGGTTCCACAATCTAGCTATTGTGAACTGAGCAGCTATGAACATTGATGTGGCGGCATTACTGTAGTATGCTGGTTTTAAGTACTTTGGCTAAAAATGGAGGAGTGGGATAGCTGGATCAAATGGTGGGTCCATTCCAAGTTTTCTGAGGAATCACCATACTTCTTTCCAGAGTGGCTGTACCAATTTGCAACTCCATCTGGTGGAGTTTTTTGGATCCTCTAAACATAGTATTGTGTTGTCAGCAAATAGTAACAGCTTGAGTTCTTCTTTTTCTATTCATGTCCCTTTAATTTCTTCAGTCTCTCTAATTGCTCTGGCTGGTATTTCAAGCATGATGTTGGATAGAAGTGGTGAAGGAGGGAATCCCTGTCTTGTTGCAGTTTTTAAAGGGAATGCTTTCAGTTTTTCTCCATGAAGAATGATGTTGGGGCTGGGGATATAGCTCAGTTGGTAGAGTGCTTGCCTTGCAAGCGCAAGGCCCTGGGTTCAATCCCCAGCACCGCAAAAAAACAAAACAAAACAAAACAAAAAACCAAAAAAACAAAACCAA